>OLMU01000857.1:0-13547 GCA_900291995.1 Licmophora abbreviata | reverse complement strand
TATCATAGGTTCCTACCAGGCTAGCAGGTACAATCTTTTCTTGTACATGTACCGCATCGTCACCGTCTGCGAGTGTGGGAGTCAGTCGAGTGTCGGCCAAATGAACCCATGAAGGATTGAACGTTAGCCCGGGAACGACAGCTGCACAATTAAAAAGTTGCATTGATTGACAGCCCTGCGAGCAATGAGTAAGAGCTTATAGGCTGGTCATCATGGGGTCCCCAACCTTACTTCCAGAACTAAGAAGAGCGCTCCAGATTCTTTACTCTCTCGGCGTCCCAAATTCAGCCGCGTCGCAGCTGTCTCATCATGCCCACGAAGCTCATGCGTTTCTTCTAAAGGTCCAGTCCCGAAACGTGCGTCGAAAACTTCAGTCATTGCAGCAGCGCCAGCAAGATCAGTCGAAGTGGCAGGCGTCATTACACAGCGATGGTGAAACTATGAATACTGCTCCGACATGTACTAGCATCGAAGTCACTGATGAGTTTCCTGGATCGACCTGGTTGGCTTGCGTGGCACTGTTGTGTCACGCCGAGGCCCATTCTGCCGAGCGATTATTTGCTGCGCAAACATTACTGCATCGTGTGAGGCGAGTTAAGCTTTCCGAATGCATTGACCTGGAAATGGAGAACCCACAGGTAGTCGCGAGGGGACGAGCTGAATTCACTTTGTCTGAGCTGGTAATCCAGTACTCGCAGTGGATGCACCAGTTTCATCCCTTGCTAGGAGAATTGCTACAAAGATGGATGCAAGATCACGGAACATCGAGATTGATCGACGAAGACCAAGTCAAGGGAGAATTGACCATGTTGACAATCTCAGGCATAATATATTTGACAGCTGCAGCGACGACCCTCGACCATGACAACAATACCAAGCCTCTCGTGTACACGCTTGGGTCGATACTGGCGATTGTGGCTCTAAGACTGCGCTACACGCCACAGTCGGTATCCATGTCAACAGAAACTACTTCTGCAGCTGCCAGCTCGACTCCCTTGGTAAGCATGGTCACCCAGTCTCTGAGCATGGTGGCGCAGCTCTCACAAACGATCAACAGTGATGAACAAAAGCATCGGACGCAGGTACTGCATGGCTGTCTGTGCGTGTGTGTCGCAACCATACCTGATGCGATACTCGGGAGTCCTGGCGGAGCTCGCGGGCGACTTTCCATAGATCCCCGCTGTATACAAGCGTCGTACGACGAGTTGAGAAATCCCACCACAGGGGTGAGTCTCCTCTGGGACGCGATACATGATATACCGGTTGCGACTGAAGCTTCGCACGAACATGTTTTAATGGCGTGTGAACGCTGGGCTAAATTTCTCCCGCTGCCACTGGAGTTCATTCGGCATGCTATGCCGATGACCAAGCACTATCTATCATCGGGAGCACTACAAGTGTCACCTGTGACGCAAGCTGCGTGGTCGTTCTTGCTCTCTATTTTCGAAGCAGGATCGTGGACTCAAGATCAGATTCTGTCATTTTCACTGGGGCTGTCTTCAGATCAGCGCTTACAACAGGCTGCGAAGAAACGCCAATCCAGTAAAGCGAAGAAACGACAGAAGGAGATCGTCGAAAGCAATACAACTGATGCCTGGAGAGCTTCAGCAATGAGCGAGTGTGCGCACCGAGGAGAAGCTGCGACATTGGCTACTGAATTGATCTGGGATGCTTTAGGGGCTGCCGCTGATGAAAGGTTCGAGATGGGGCATCTTGCCGAAGGCGCCAATCAGCCCGTACACTGTCTTTGTGCGTGTGCCAATGCATGCTTACCGCATGTTCTACGATTTCCAAAGACGGGGTCGCGAGAGGTTTGGACATCGCTGGCATCTCTGTTTCAGAAAGTCTGCTCATATTCGAATCGATCTGTACGTGCACTGACATACGAGCCTCTCTTTTGCCTCCACGATGCACTACTGGCATGGTCCCGCGAGCATCAAAATACTACACTATCGGAAGCATCAATAGAAAGTCTGGTCGTTGATCATCTTGTCCAATGTTCTATGCGGCTAGCTGTGTCCTGTGGGTACACTTCTGGTTACTTTGATGATCTGAGTGCGGAATCCGATGAAGAGCTCGAAATTGAGCGAAACGATGTTCGCGATGTTCTCCGGACCGTGGCTGGCTCAGAA
Organism: Licmophora abbreviata; assembly: GCA_900291995.1. Lineage (NCBI taxonomy): Eukaryota > Bacillariophyta > Fragilariophyceae > Licmophorales > Licmophoraceae > Licmophora > Licmophora abbreviata. The sequence continues at coordinate 11,415 of OLMU01000857.1, read as the reverse complement.
GGGACCGCCATAGCATGCGATCAACCGTCGGGACAGTCAACGCCGACGGCAGTCTCCGTGATCGTCTTGGATCGTCTTGTGAAGAACTGTGCAGACTCCATTGCGAGTCACCGAGACGAGAACGGGCTGCCGCTTGAAACAACGCTGCACGCTCTTTCTGCTCTCGCCAAGCCATTGGGGCAGCTTGCGCTCAATCTGGCAAGTCTGAGGACGCCGAGTGATTCTAGCACGCTCCGCATTGCCTCCCTTGCCCTCAGAGATACTTGTATCTGTCTCGTGAAACAGCTTCCGACTCTTCGTTGGTCGGCTGTACTACCGATCAGTCGCCTCGCGGGAATCGCAACTGCATCGTTCGCCCCTATGCTCTCCGTGATCACCGTAGACCCAGAGCGTTATGGGATTCTTCGTGAGGACTTTAGGAAGACACTTGACAGTGCGGTGCATGCTGCGATACTATCGATTATTCATGTTCCGGAACTCGCTGCCGCGTCGTCATTCGATCAGGACAGAATAGGGGCTATGAGGGGGCCCGGAGGAGAGGATCACGTTGGCTGCTTAGCTCTGATGCGTCTAACGCTTGAGAGCGAACAGCTGACTGTTGCCACGTCCAGAGTTGGGACAACCAGTGGCTTGCCTCTCACGCTCGAGCTATGCCGACTCCATGGCGTGTTGAAGTCAATCGAAAACACGAGAGGTGCAGGAGTTTTCCATGGAAATGGCGTCACTCCGAAGTCTAGACGCATTCTGCTGAGCACTGCTTGCCGTCTAGCGGAGCTTGACTCGCACAACATCGGGGCCAGTGGGGAAAGTAGCAGCATTGAAGTTTCTTCAGCGATGCTCGGACTTTTTGAAACGGCGACTGCGTCAGTTTCTGCAATCCTGAGAAACGGACACGACCTGAATGAAGAAACCTTGTTCCGTCTTTGCGAAGAGGTGTTCGACCTCGCTTCTTTCTCCCCTAGGATAATTTCTTCTCTGTTTGAGGTGGCAGATGACTCATCCGCATCGACCACTAGCTGTGTATCAAAGACTCTGGTCAAACTCGGTCAGCTTGGATATGCTAGATTGGCAAACCCAGGCAGTCCGAATGCGATTCATCTTCAGGTACGTGACCATAGGCTTGTTCCATGGAGACTATTAATTGATGTGCTACGACGCTAAGATCGTTTACTCTTGTTAACTCCATAGTGGGGGCGTTTCGTGGCGTCGATGTTTTCCCTTGTAAGAGCGTCATCCATGACCGACTTGCCAACTGGTGCTGCTCAGGCGATTGTTGCGTGGACAATAGCTGAGTGCGAGATCATTTGCGGCCAGTGCGATTGTGGTCCGAACTCAACAAGTGCCCTTTTTAACGATTCTGTCCTGTCTCAATCTCACGTACCCCCTGGGCTGTTTGTAAGGGCCGTTGGGGAAGTTTTGGACACAGGAGCAGGCTCGGGCATTCACAAAAATTCAACGAGTTGCTGCGTGGCGGCTCTCAACGAGACGCGACATGCGGTGAACCGCGCTGTCCTGCACCCATGCCCACCAGACCCGATGTTCGAGGATCCTCGGCCCACTCTCTGTGAAGCTTGGTTTCTGACACATTGTTCTTTGGTCAAGTCGCTCGTTCAGAACCGACAGGCCCCGATTTCCGTTGATGGGTCGATCGAAAGACTACTCTCTGATGCATGTACTACGGCGACACTATTACTGCTGCGCCCACAGATCAACAAGACTCAAGACATGCAGATTGGACTGTCCTTAGATGGACCTCAGAGCCGAGCCATTGTCGATTTTTTCGAGAATGTTTTTCGGCTTGGGCAGGATACGCTCCAGTCCGTGGGCGTTTCCATCCGACGGAAGCTCGATATAACGTATGACACGGCTCGTCTCGGATGGAGTTCTGAATCTGATCAAGGCGTTGCAGTCGTAGGGGCGGCTCTGCTCCGTGGTGCGTCGGGATCGTTGCCCCCTTGGGCCGTAGAAGACTTTCCACGCCTATACGCTGCTCTCTACTATGCGTGCGGGTCAGACCCAAATGCATTTGGTCAGTTGCTGCACCTTTCGATGGAGATTCGTCTGTCGTCTTCTTCCCCTGCCATCGGCGACCTCAAGCCTGGAGAACTTATCAGTGGCCCATTTGTTCAGGGAATGAAAGAGCCTGCGAGGAAAAACTGTATCGACAAAGCGAAGGAGCTGAGCTCGCTCAATAATGCCGACGGCTGGAGGAGACTCAAGGTCCTCCTAAAGCAAACTTGTGGCGGAAAGAAGAAGGCATCTGGCTTCAGCACGAAACCCTCACTCACCATTTGGGACGTTGAACGCATATGATCAAGACTAATCCTGGACTAACTATCATTGAAACGACAATGGTCGCTAAACATCCTCAAGTCGTAGTCTCGGTAGTACGTTCATTGACTGCAGCTCCTGGAAGAGAAGCTTGCACGCGTACGGTAGCCGAATGTCCGCTACTTTCTCTCCCGAGCGACAGTACTGGCACCAGTTCTGGTACTGAACGAGTCCGCATGTCAGGCATACGCTTGCCGAGAATGCGTCTGAGGAATGCATCAGTCGCTCCATTATGAGATTGCTCGCGCCGTAGGCAATCAAGCAATCGCGCTCCATTTCTCCCAAGCGAAGCCCGCCGTCGCGAGAACGGCCTTCGGTCGGCTGCCGCGTCAACACGGCGCGGGGACCACGAGCACGAGCATGAACCTTATCCAACACCATATGCTTGAGTTTCTGGTAGAACACAGGCCCCGAAAAGATGTACGCGTCAAGGGGCTTACCACTACTACCACTATACAAAACATCCTTTCCGGTGTAGTTCAAGCCGTTCCGCATAAGCGCTTCGGAAGCAGCGGCTGCCGTGTCAGCCGACCCATGCTCCTCGCCAAAAGCGGAGCTGTACGCCTGTCGACCTTCGCATACTCCAGCTTTTCCTACCAGTAGCTCTAGTAGCTTACCGACCGTCATTCGAGACGGAAAGCCGTGTGGGTTCATAACGAGGTCTGGTGTGTGACCGAACTCATTGAATGGCATGTCAGCCTGGGGTACAATAAGCCCACAAACGCCCTTTTGTCCGTGACGTGAAGAGAACTTGTCGCCAATCTCAGGACGCCGCACCTGGCGAAGCATCACCTTGATCAGAAATTGTTCATTCTCATTTGACGTGATGAGTACCTTGTCGACCATCGAAGGTGCCCCGCCGCGATAAGACATACCCGACGTTTTGTACTGAACCTGTGATGATGCCAGTCCAGTTCCCGCCCCGAAGCTGTCGCCTCCTACATTAGTGGATGTATCCATTGGAGATTCCTTGTTGACCATTACTGCGCCGCTTTCGAGCATTTCTCCAACTCGACAGATGCCATCTTTGTCAATCGCCTTGAATTTCGCGTAGCGCTTGTCGTCGCCGCCATCCTGAAATCCACTTGCGTCAGGTGCACCGCAGGTTCGATCCATAGTACCATTTGCATATCGGCGCACACTAGTCTGGTGTTTTCGCAGCACCATACAGCGCCCGAAGCCTCGATCAATGCTAGCCTTGTTCAAGACGACAGCATCTTCAATATCGTACCCACTGTAGGACATGACGGCAATGCAAGCATTCTGACCACCTGGAATATTATCGAAGTTGACCAGATCCAGTGTCCGAGACTTAACCAGCGGCTTTTGCGGATAGATCAAGGTATAGATAAGACCATCCATGCGGGAGTATTGGTTGCAGGCCATCGTACCCATAGCTTGCTTCCCCATAGCGCACTGATATGTGTTGCGAGGGGATTGGTTGTGGTGAGGAAAAGGGACGAGCCCAGCAACTACTCCAAGAATGGTCAGCGGATCAATCTCAAGATGGGTGTATCTCATCTTGTGATCATTCGACCCATCCTTTCGAGCCACCTCCAAATCGCGTTCAGTCACGGCAATGAACGTGTTGTTCTCTTCGTTGCAGTCGACGTACTCAGCGACCCCCTTTCGAAGCAAACCTTGGACCGTAAGCGAACCAACTGCGAGCGCTTCCATATGGTGCTGCTTCAGCCTTGGTAACCCAGTCTTTTCCTCTACAATAATGAGAGGTCGACACACTCGCCCTCCATCAGTAGCAATATGAACAGATCGCTGACCCTCGTGGAGATAAACCGACACAAACTCCCCTGCGAGTCCTCGTCGTCGCATGTTTCGGACATGCCTCACAAACTCATTCGGTCGCGTGTGCACACCAAGAATGAGGCCATTCAAGAACACAAGGTAAGCGCCCAAAGAGTGGATTTCGTTACCCGTCAGACGACGCACGTCTTCGACACCCAGATCATAACAAAGCCGTTCAATGGGACCGGTATCTTCGTCGGTAGTAATGTGGGCCAACAACGCCAAGTTCTTGACGAGCCCACAAGCCTCTCCCTCCGGAGTATCTGCGGGACACAGCATTCCAAACTGACTCGGCTGTAGAGAACGAGGTCCGCTCACTTTTCGCGTCTTTTCAAATTGACTATTCACTCGCGTCATCATTCCTAGCGCTGACATATACGACAGTCGTGACAGCACTTGTGTGACGCCGGCTCGGTCCATGCGGAAGCGTTTCAGTACCCAGTTTCCGGTCGAAATGGCGGCGACGAATCCGTTCGTTATTGTGTCTGGTCGAATAGTCTTGCAAACATCAAACGCCATTGCCCGATTCGCTTTCGAAAGAACCATATCGGCTTGTCGCTTTAGATCCTTGTTGAACAGCTTGAACAGATCCTCAAACAGCAACGATAGAAGATTCCCCGCAAGTTCAAGTCGCTTATTTCCGTAGTAATCTTTGTCGTCCAGAGGACTCTTGCCGAGATGCACGAATATCACTCTGCGCACAACGTGTCCGACAAAGATGCATTTTTGACGGAAATCAAAATTGTCAACCGGCACATGACTCAGCACCACATTGGCCAGCACGTCCCTAGCCTCCTCCTCTGGAGTCGTCGGCTTGCGATACCACCCTGTACCAGTAGCAGTAATTGCAGTCCGTCCGCGAATCTTGCCTCCAACGTATTGTAAGGCTTGCTTCTGCGTATGTATGCCGAGACGCAACGGTTCTTCCATACTCATTGCCAACACATCGACAAGTTCAGGTTCCGACCCGACCAACGATACCAACTCCAAATCTGACTCGGCGCCCATTGCTTTTAGAATAATGACGATGGGAATGTCTTCTCCCAGAGTGTTATTCTTCATGTAAATACGACGATTCTTAACAAAAATATATGCTTTGGACTTGCGTTCGTGCGTCGACGACGTGATACTGGCTGTAATGTTGCCTTTGTTGTCTTGTTCCAAAATGACACGATTCTTGCTGAGCTGCTCTTGAATCAAAATCACCTTCTCAACTCCTTTAATGATAAAGTAGCCCCCGGGATCGTAGGGACATTCTTTTAAGGCTGCCATCTGTCGCTCTGTCTTGTTATGCAAGATACACTTGTTGGAGCGTAGCATAACGGGCATGCGTCCCACCAGCACTTTCTTCTTGACGACGATCTGTCTGCCGCGAGTATACCGAACATTAACGTAGATGGGCGCCGAGTAGGTGCAATCTCTCAATCGGCACTGAAAGGGAGTTGCCTGCGTACTACTATAGGAGTCTTCATCAACAGTAGGTTCTCCAACCCAACAGTCTGTGTATCGGAGGTAAAACTTGGGATCGTGTTCACTTCGAATCTCACAGGCCGAAGGTGACTGGACGATCTGCTTCATTTCCTTGTTGATAAAATGATTGAAGGAATCTATATGCTGTCGCATGACGCCGCGGAGTCGCAGGAAGTGGGGGCAGTAGCCGCCATTTGTCTCGTAAGGCCCCGACAGGAGCATCCAAAGGCGACTTGTCAGACCCAAATTCGTGTTTGGATGCCATCATGGTGAGTGGCGTGTGAGCTTCTACGGCGGCCTGCGTCGCTCCCACATCCTCATCGCCAACGCCACCATCAGGCACAACGGGATCGCCCAAATCAACCGAGTCGACAGCCTGAATGGTTTTCTGTCCATAGACATGATCGAATCCTTCTTTTGGAAAACTGAGCTTGGGCAGGTTCGCTTGACGCCACTGATGAAAGGCCTCTGCGGACATGTCAGAGGCGATGGAGCCTTCTTTCGTCACATGTTCCAGACACGAGCCATAGGGAGAGGCTCGCACTTGACCCCACAGTATCCTTTTCGTCGTTCGACTGGACGTAGCGACGTGATCCAGCGATGCAGGCAGTTCTCCCGCCGTCGGCTCTTGTTTCCGGGAAGCCGTAGCATCGGCACTCTTGCCTCGAGCTTTTCGTCTCGACGACATAGCGCGATCTAGGAGTCTTTGTCTAGAGATCTATGATGAGTGAGCGATGACGAGTCTGCAAGAGAACACTGCAACGGGCACCAAGCTACTGCCGGCAAGCTGTCATGGTGATGAATTTAATCAAAACTAAAAACTTTTTTGAGCGGTGCAGATTGGATCCAGCGGAGCGAAGGACGGACTCTTTGATGGTCTTACTCGTATGATACTTCCGGGATTCTGAAAACCCGGAAAAGGTATCCAACCGAAAATGACCCGGCGATGAGAGCGGTGCCCACTGTCACAATGACGGTGTCTTGGCCGTCGATCGTCTCGTTGTGAAGCTTTCCGTGGTCTTTTCGTCAGTTTGGTCATGCAAGAAAGCGTAGATTCAATCGCGACTGCCCCTCCAGGCACGTCTATCCTGTCTAGCAAAGTGCAGAGAGCTCTGGAAGTGCGCACCGACACTCCCGCCATGAAAGCCGCGCTCGATGCCCTGGCACACCTTCCGTCGTCGCACGACATGGATTCTCGCAGTGTCCGCGTCGCCATTGAGCAAGATGCTCTTCAACAGGCTTTGTTACTGCAACAAGAATTAAAGACGCTGCTTCAGACAGTTCAAACCTTGCGACAGGGCGTCACGGAGACTGCGAACATTGCGCACAGAGTCGATGCCGCCATTCATACCAATGTCGTCAGTCCCAGTGTCCAGACCATTGTCACACAGCCTGGCAAGGAAGGAGAAGAACAGAAATCGAATACGCCCGGTACTGGTAGCAATCTTCCAGAATCGTATCCTCAACAGCAACTTTCTCCGGAAGATTCCTTGGAGCAAGAGGAGCAGCTAGCTGTGGTATTGGCGGAAGCCTTTCGTGAACGCCAAGAGGCGGCGGTGCGGGCTGAGACCGTTCATTCCTTTCTCGAAAAGTTCGATCTCTCCCAAGAGCATTCCGTTTTGTTGGATCAGTACAATTTCGAAGACGTACAGGGCGATGCAAACACTGCCTTTCAGGGAACGCACTTCTTGGAGGCACTCGAACGCGTGCGCGCAATTCGCGATCAGCTCACTCGGACCTTTGGACCCGACAGCGGTGCTGCTAGCCACCATAGAAGTGTCAAAGATCCGATGCTGGATTTGACCGTGACGTCTTCTTTAGAAGATGCCAAGAGACTCGGAGCTACGTCAGCCGTGAGAATGATGGAATCCTTGGCGCAAAAGCAAGAACGGGCCTACGAACGTCTCTACCATTGGCTTCAGTCTTATCTTCACTTGAATACTGTCTCGCATATTCCAACAAACAGCAGTGGTGCTGGAATGATAACGTCGCATCCTGAAATCGATCAAGATGCCATGGACGAAGCGCTAAGTCATCCCTTCCTTCGACAGGCTTTGAGGACCTTGCAGTATGTGCCGGCGTTCTATTCGCACACGCTCGAGTTGATTGCCAATGCGCGTCGCGGAGAAGAAACGCGACGTTTCCTACTTGCGCTCAGTTCTGGACACGACGGTCAACCTCCCATTGAAATGAAGGCACACGACCCTGTCAATTATGTCGGAGACATGTTGGCGTTTGCCTTCCAGACGTGTAGTGTCGAAGCTGATGTCGCCAAAGGATTGGTATCGTCGTCGGATGACGACCAGGGAGATCCAGTCAACGAAGAGGACAAAGAAGACGATGAATTTGGCGACTTTTCGGCGCCGCAGTCCAGCATGTCGGCGGCCGATATGTTGGCTCATGCCATGAGTGGAATTGCTCGCCCGCTCAAGCACCGCATCATACAAGTTATTGCATCGTTGACGCGTAAGAATGATGGCACCGAGGACGACGATGGGCATGGAACGCTCGACGATGACGAGGAAGGTGCTGCCGCGAGGTCTCGTGTGTCGTCCCTGTATTCCATCGCTGGTCTCTTGCTGTTTTACCGGTCCGCCTTGGACAAGGCGGTGCACAAGCTCGCCGTTGAGAAGGGCCACGAGATCCCGGACAATCCACTGGTAACAGCCATTGTTGAGTGTCTCAACGAAGCGACAGAAGGCTATACAGCCTCTCTCCGAGTCTATGCTGCCATGCTCGAATCCATTACGATCATGACGGGCGAGTCGGAAGCGTCTCTCGCGCAAGCAATGATGACACAGATTACACGTGTCCGCACAGACTCACCGGGATTCTCCACTGACGTCGAGTGTCCGACCGAGATCCAGCCATCGCTTTCGTTGGAGTTTGTAGCAGAGACGCTCTTGGCGGCAGCCTTGTCGTCGTGTCACACGCTGGATCATACTGTAGCGTTGAAGCTGACATTGGCAACTGCCAACAAGGCGGGACTATCAACACCGGTCGCTTCCAAGTTGGACGGAATGATTACGCATAGAGAGCAAGATATGATTGATGGCTTGGTGGAAAATGAAACGAGTACTGTACTGGACTTGTGCGGACTGAGGACCATGGCGACGGCATGGAAGAGTATGTTGGATGTCGAAGGAGTCACCATGGCCACTCACCCCGGTTTGACACCGGAAGAGGTGGACACCAGCATGAAGGAGTTTTATTCGTCGCTTTATTCGCCTCCGCTGCCGTCCTTTGAAAACATTAAGGACCCCGTGCTCCGAAAGCTAGCCAAGTCCAAGATTTCGGAGACCGTGTGTCGGACATACAACGAGCTGTACGCTGCGATACATTCCGACAAAGGCGGCTATGAGGACCTCTCCTTTCTGCAGTACACACCCGAACAAGTCAAGACGCTTTTCTCGGTGTAGTCAATTAGCAAGGTATTGTTGCAGTGCACTGCAGTTGCGTATTCAAGCGCTTGTCTCTTAGATTAAGTCTCTTAGAATCGTAAAAGGAATGAGCATGAATGATGGTACGACTCGACTCTCACTGTAAAGCGATGTCGCCCAAGACAACTAGCCAATCTTTCAGCTCGGCCGTGCCTTTGTTGTCGTCAGTATCGTCTCTTACAAACAGATCATCTGGGGGATTCCAAGCAGGATCATCGTCATTAATGTCGTCATCCATCATGTCATCGTCGGGCATTGAAATAGGGACAAACTTGTCGACAAAGTAGGTGTCGGGATCAATCCTTGACTGGTTCCATAGATAAGCTTCGTACTTTCTACAAGAATGTGACCACATCGCACCCGGAATGAAGATCCATATTTTGGCTGAGCAGCAGAAACGTGGTGGCGCCAAAGGGAGGTGAGTCTTAGCTTGACGACGCATAACAACACTTCCACCAAGCATGCGCAGCTACCGGAATAGAAGTACGTACACGACCAACCGAGCGGGACTCCCGCATATCCCAAAGTCACATTCCCGCGGTGAAAGTAGTACGCATTCATTGCACTAGGATTCATCTGTAGTGTATGTCCTACGTGGTCAAAGGGATACTCTGGCAGTCTTGGAACCAAGTCCCAGCCATGCACAAACCTCCATATGGACAAGTTCGGAAAGGAGCCGTGTACAGCGTCTCGCCAGTGTCTATTGCCTGTCTTGGGGCACCCAAAACTTATACTGGTAACGGGCAGCTCCGGGTAGTGATGCGCCAGTGCAACAGCTGTGAGAACCGAGTCAGCCCCACCGAGGCTGTGGCCAGTTAGAAACACGCGGTAGCTGTTTTGCAGGACGTGCAACTCGTCGACTTTGTCAAGAATCATGTCGTATAGCCCGTCACCAAAGACGGCATTATCAAAGCCGGCGTGTACTCGTGCAGGTCCTGGAAGAATCAAGGACTCTCCATTTTCATCAAGTTTACCAAAGGGCTTCTCCAGTATGTCAGTATCGGTCAGCGCCGTCCTCAGATCATCAGTTCCTGCAAAGACGACGGCAATATACGAGTGCACGTCGGACGAGAGAAGCAGAAGCTGCGTGCCCTGCTTTGGGCTGTGAAAGTAAAAATGGCAGTGAAGATCAGAGGGCAACAGGGGTGCTCCATCCGAGTCGGTCGCATTGCAGGATCCTTGTCCTCGAAATCGATAAACTAAGTGCGACAGTCGAGCAAGTTCCACTGTGTCGCGGTAGGAAGGAAACTCATCCCATCTGCTAGAATCGGAAGTCGAATCTCGCCTTATCTGGCTCTTTCTGGAGCGCATCAAGCCAGAATTACTACTTCTGAAGTATGAGAAGAAAATTATCACAGTCAAAAGTAAACGGGGGGTCCCCATCAGCCCGAAAATCAACTGGCGATGGCCAAAGTTCGTCATGGTCATGCGCTGATGTTCGATGTGCGTTCTGCATTCTCGAACAGAAATTCAACACACACAAAACACTTCGAGCTATGGACACGAGCTATTTTCAAATGCATGCTCTTCACGCGAGTCAGTCAACCGCTACTACCATCACCGGTATGATACCAGGTAGAGGTTCGAGTGCGAATGATTCATTCTCGTCGGCCACGAACACGCTTGAAGATAAAAAGGATAAATCCATAACATTACACTCCTAATGCTAGCAGTGGCAAGCCACATCCCAACCCTACAAAGATGGTACCGTCGCCTGGTTGTGATAGTGCACGTTCAACGTCATTCCATGAAATGGTCTTCCGTCCGCGCGCATCACCTCGAATATCACACCGTCATCCTGAGCTGCAAAGTACATGCGCATACTGTTGGGCGAAAATGAAATGCCAGTCGTTTCGCTTCGATAGCCTGGCGTCTCCAGAATGGTGAAGAACTGCCCCGCACTGTTTCGCCCATGAATTCCGTTCGTACGTCCGTGCTCTTCCGTAAAATACAGAATATCGTGGTCCTTCCCCAGGATACGACCCAACTGATCCGGCTTCCCATCGAACACGCCATGTACTGTCGAGTGTCGCACGTACGTCATGTCGTCAAGATTAACGATGAACATCCATTTCACCTTTTTGCACACAATGTACAGGAAGTTTTTATCGCGATCAATCCCTTCCGAGTCGGGGTAGTTTAGCTGTGCATTGAGCTGCGATTCGCGCTTATCAGATGTCCAGTAGTACGTGCCAGTCGCGTTGTCCTCGGAACCAGGTTCCAGGACGAGGTACTCCAGAGTGCCATTGCCGTGCAGCATGCTCCAAGGATCTTCCCAATCGACCAAATCGGGCGCAAAACGTCGGAGCGCGCCGCGTGATCGATCCTCCGATACAAAGAAATGGGGCCGACTCGCATCCCGGTTGTCGAA
>OLMU01000842.1:0-11476 GCA_900291995.1 Licmophora abbreviata | reverse complement strand
GTGCCGATGCAAGGGCCCAACATTGCGGGAAGGTTAGTCCTTCGTCCGGAGCTGACATACTGGATGCGAAAAGGCCGCGCGAGTGTGTATTCGTTTTCTTTCGAAGGTCGAAACGAGTGATGCGGACACAAAGCTGCTACACACTCGAAGAGAGACAGAAGCAATACATCCGTGCGAGACCAAAAAGACTTGCATCACCACGTGGACTTGTCTATTCCTGAAGAAAAGCGTGGAAAAGCAAGAATCATTATCCTCATGAATCCACCTGTTTTGTGTCGCCGCATCGCTGGTGCGGGTCGCCAGAGTGGCGCTCTTTTTCGATTGACAGCCGCACGAATCGACGTTCTCATCCAACCCGAACCTATTCTATCCGTGGGGGGTAGTCGAGGGAATCATTTGCCGTCTCGTTGCGTTTCAGAGCGTCTGCACTCCTCCTGGTCATATCCTTCCGGAAAGTCGAACATCGCTCGACCAACAACGCTAGTTAGACAAAAGCGAGTCTTGTCCGGTTCCAAGGATGATGATGCTTCACATGAACATGATTCAGGCAGTAGAGAAACTATTTCTCCGCAAGACATTCAGTTGGCGGTCGATGCCACCATGGCGGACCAAACCTCAATAACAACAACACCAACAACATCAGCTACCGACCTTCCGGGAACCACCAAGGGCGGCAGTCGCCAATTGGCCATTGTCTATACTTGCAAGGTCTGTGAGACTCGAGCAGCCAAACAATTCACAGAACAGGCGTACAACCATGGTGTAGTAATGGTCCGGTGTCCGGGATGTAGCAACTTGCATTTGATTGCCGATCGACTGGGGTTCTTCACGGACCAAACCGAAGAGGAGGGCGGATGGGATATTGAAAAGGCTATGGCCAAAATGGGAGAAAACGTCAAGGCTGTCAACAATGATAATGTACTCGAACTAACTATTGAAGATGTTCTGGGAGAGACGCTGACAGAAGCGGTGAAGAGGGTTGGCGCAGACGGCGCGACGAACGCAGGCAGTCAAGACCCAACTACTACGACGTAGGACATGTGCCTCTCTAGTCGCTGATGCATCCACCAAAGTTTAAAGTTAGATTGTTGCCGCAGTAGTAGACAAGTGAACGTTTGGATTTAGTGGGAATGTCGAAGCAAGCTAAGCAAGTGAAAAAGCCTCCACTTCACGACCTTCAGCATTGACTGCACTCGTGATGGAGGGATCGACGGCACTCAGCACCTTCCTCTCCGTGTTGCTCGATCCCAAGGCCTGAATCACCAGGTCCGCCACATCCTCTCGATGAATACTTCCAATTGCCGAACTGTCTTCAGTGAGAATCGCTTCTCCCGTGGCCGGTTCTGACTTTAAACCACCCGGCCGGATAATGGTCCAGTTCATGTTGGTATAGTACTTGATGAGTACATTCTCCGCTCGTTCCTTTGCCGCCAATACATCCTTCAAGACTTCAAAGACTGAGGGAGGCGCCGCTTCCTTGCTATTGCCGCATCCAATGCTGGTGACGAGCAGTAGTCGCGTGACTCCCAAGATACCGGCGGCTTCAATGACATTGCTGTTTCCGTTGTAGTCGACACGGTTGCCATCATCTTCGGTGCTACCGCCCAAGGTGGTAATGGCAGCGTCGCAGCCGTCCATTGCTCCCTCGACATTCTTGTATTCAAAGGCATCTCCCTTGATGGCGGTGACTCCCTCCAGGGCGTTCAATTCACTCACGGCCTCGTCCGTCCGGACCATGGCGACGACGTTGGTGCCAGTGCTGAGGAGTTTGTCGATAATCAATCGACCGACGCCGCGGGAGCCTCCGGCGACAAAGACCTTTCCGTACGACATTTGCAAGGCAGAAGAGCTAGTAGAGGAAGTAGCAAGACTGTGGCGAGACAAGAACTGCGTGCGAGGTACAAACGAAGGAGCAAAGGCCGTAGCGCTCTGAGGAGAGGAGAGTCCTGTTAGGACGGCACCGGCCACGAGAAGAGAGCAGAGAGACGAAATCATGGTCCTGTAGATAGCAAGCGCTAAGGAGAAGTATCGAAAACAGCGCTCTGTAGTCAACTTGAAAGAATTGAAGTCTCTATGATGCCAAAAGTGTTGCGATTTGCGATTTGCGATTTGCGATCCATCACACATTCAACACTGCGACGTGATGGATCTGCGGCTCTCAAAAGGAACACGTACGCATGAACTTTGCGGACGACGTACAGAGTACCACCGTTCGTAGTCAGTCCGTCATCCTGCGCAGGCGCTAAAAATGCAAGTCTCATCATATCGCGGCACATTGAACATGGCGACCATGAGACTGAATGTAGGCCAATTTCTTTTGGACGCTTCGCTCTGATGCAATCGGAGATTTGCTAATTTACCTCCACCATTGCCTTCGTCAATCATGACGTCCTTGAATTTTCAAAAGAACCCAGTTCAGGCTTTAATTACGTCGCTGACTCACGGCCATCGAAGAATCGATTCTTCTGCCTCATCGTCATACTTGATCTTACTCCAACACTCGTTACAACCCGCTCGACAAGTCTTATGGGATGGAGGCGGCAGCGGAGACCAGCAAAATGAAGAACAGCTCTATCGACAAGCACAAATCAGAACGCCAGCAGAGAATGCCATGCGGGATGCCACTGGACATTTGTGGTTGCAATATTTGTGTCGCGAATTCTGTACCAACAGCATCAGGGAACGGAACTGCATCGTCTTCGACACGACTCGTCTATATACAGACGACTTCGGATGGACACCGTCGACTGGCTGATTTTCAGATTCCTTCGGACTCAGTAGTACGTATTTTGGACACATCTGTGGATCCGTTCGGTTGGGACGACACTCGGGGCGACGGGGACGCAAAAGTAGCCGTCGCACTCCTGGAAGACCTCGAGGCGCTCACGCGGGCTATCGAAACACATGTTTCTGATGCTATCGAGGAGGGCGATGCGACTCCTTCGACGGATGAGGATGGTGGTCAGTGTACTGTCGTTGTGGTTATTGAATCAATTTCTCCGCTGCTGATGCGTCATGGGGCACCTCGAACATTTCAATGGCTGCGACAGCTATTGCGTTCGACTACGAATACAAATGCACTACGACTGCGCTGCACTGTGATTGTTCCCATCATGGTCGAGACACTTTCCTCTGTACAGCATCAGGCACTGGAAGACATTGCGCAGGCTGTGCTGTCGCTACATCAAGGAGACATGACGTTGATTCGGCACGGAGTACGTGACAAGGGGAATGTCATACGAGAGGTCGTTCCATTCCGACTGACTATGGTTCACGACGAGCAACGCCATCAAGGAAGAACGCTACAGTTAGATGTGGGCGTGGAAGATCGCGGTGACGATGATGACAGCGTTGAAACTGGCAAAGAACAGTCCATCCCGCAACGACCATCGAGCTCTTTCGCACCTGCGACAGCAGATTCAGATATTCCACTCCTACCCCACAGACCCGGAAAGGTGGCACTAAAGATGGAGGATGATTCTACTACTGAAAAAGCGCGGGCTGAATCACATGCAACAGGTACTGGTGAAAACAACCAGAGGCCGCGAATCTACATGCAAGACAATGACCCAGAGTTTGACGACTTTGACGAAGACGATCCGGATGATGATCTCGATATTTGATCATCGACAATCAGAAGAGAATAAATAAAGCCTATTGCTATTGCCTTCTACCGGTACTGTTGGTGTCATGTTTCCTTGTTGATGTCGTTGTGTCAAAATGTGACCTTAGTTTCAGAGGTTCGTTTGCCGAGAATTCCCAATTCCCGTCGGAACACCGCGACTAAAAGATCTCACGAAAAGCCGGAAGGCGGTCTCATCTATCGGCTATTCGATTCACAGGGTCGGTTCACTGGATCGTTTTGAGCAACCTTTCGACACCACTATCGTGTCTGAACCACATCTGCAGTCCAAAATATACATCTTACAGAGTGCGGTTGACGAAAATCGCCCTTAGATTTACGAGGGAACGATAATTGGTTATTTTTTGTCACTCGACGAAAAATACGGTACTGCTGGGTTTGTGGACGCCGCTGCTCCGATCGTTGGTAACTTTGTGCGCATCACATGAGCAACGGGCTGCTCCCGGACGAACTTACTCAAGAGCAAAAAAGCACTCGTCGCGTTAGCTCGATTGCAGAAGACGTCTTGAATCACAGTCGTCGCGAGGTACACGTCATGGAGGAAGTAGACTCACTGCGTCGCGCTTCGGATACTCCAGTAGATACAGGCAACGGTCGTCGCCAGTACGGCGAGAGCTTCCATGCTGTAGGGGTTCGTCCGCATGTGTACGAGATCATGGCGCACATGCGCAAACTAGACAAGAAATCTAGGTCTCAGCGCCGTCTCATGGGCCTGGATACCGGTAGCGTTCGTACGAATTCAGGCGCATCCGACAGGGCCAAAGAAACGACAACTCTGCTGTCTCCGTCGGTTCGGGAAGAAGATGATGATGAAGCTTCAAAGAGGGAGAGGTCGCTCGTAGCCATTTTGTTTGACTTTTTCTTTGGAAAATGGGTCAGCTTTCTCTTGATCTTTCTCCCCTTTGGGTATGCGGCGCATCTTCTCGAGTGGCCGCCTGTAGCTATCTTTTGGCTCAACTTTCTTGCCATGATCCCGCTTGCATCCATTCTCGGAGACTTTACGGAAGAAGTTGCAGCTCATACCAATCAGACCATCGGTGGACTTGTCAACGCCACGTTCGGAAATGCGGTCGAGGTCGTTGTGGCGATTCAGGCTCTGTTGCACAACGAGATTCGAGTCGTTCAGGCGAGTATGATTGGCAGTATCTTTTCGAATCTACTTCTCGTCCTTGGATGTTGCTTCTTCTTTGGTGGGATGTACTACAAGGAACAGAGCTTCAATAGTACCGCTGCTACCGCCAACATGGGTCTGCTGGCTCTGAGTAGTACTGCCTTGGTGCTACCGACGCCGTTTGCCGAGTACTACGTCATTGAGGACGAACACGTGCTGGTTGTCTCCCGTTTCGCTGCGGTCTTTCTCATTAGTATGTATCTTCAGCTGTTGCTGTTTCAGCTTCGTACTCACTCGGACTTGTTTGAAGACGAAGAGGATGAAGAAG
The DNA here is from genome assembly GCA_900291995.1 of Licmophora abbreviata. NCBI lineage: Eukaryota > Bacillariophyta > Fragilariophyceae > Licmophorales > Licmophoraceae > Licmophora > Licmophora abbreviata. The sequence goes on along the minus strand of OLMU01000842.1, from coordinate 6,394 downwards.
AAGAGCTTCCACGAATCCCACTTAGCGTCGCTCTCGGGTCACTTCTCGGTGTTACTTTGTTGGTTGCTATATTTTCCGATTTTCTAGTGGCAAGCATAGATGGATTCACGGAAGAGTCGGGCATCAGCCGCACGTTTGTAGGTCTGATCTTACTGCCGATTGTTGGCAATGCCGTGGAGCATCTCACAGCTGTCACTGTGGCGACGAAAGACAAAATGGACCTGGCCATGGGCAGTAAGTATTGTGGTGGATGATTGTGGCGTTGTGATTGTCACGAGCTCGCCCCCAGCTGATTCATGTCTTCGTTCTTATGTGACTCCTCATAGTTGCTGTCGGATCGTGCACTCAGATTGCCCTATTCGTTATTCCATTGACGGTTCTTATTGGATGGGCGTGTGGCAAGAACATGACATTGAACTTTCCCATGTTTGAGATCATGTTGTACATTCTCTCTGTTGTGACGGTATTTATCTGCCTGTCTAATCCAAAAGGTAATTGGCTGGAGGGATCCTTGTTGATCACCACTTACGTTATGATTGCTGTCGGCTTTTGGTTCGAAAACGTCGTGAACTACTAGCTAGCTGGGCATACCCGTTGATTCTTGTCCGCGTGTCGATGTCACTCTATTAGAGATACAATAAGCAAGTGAGGAATTATACTCTCGCTAGTTTTACATGCTATACCTTAGAGGATGTCTCCTCTTCGATCGATGATGCATCCCCTTGGCGATTCAGAATGTTCTCGTCCACCCACGGAGCCAGGGCCAAAGCTGCCCCCAACCGAATCGGGACGAGGAGTCTTGCGATATTTGCGCCAGCAAAGATAAAGCCCAGGACGGTTGCTCGATCTGTCGTGTCGTTGATCACGTCTGGCCAATGACCAGTCGACTGATAGAGCGCTGTCGAGGCGACCGGGAAAGCCACTGCCCAAAAGGCCAGCTCCGTCAAAACGTACGCTACTGTGCCCGAAACGCCGTACTTTTTGACATCCGCCATCGAGAGACCGCCTTCGCCGTCGCCACCAAGACCGAATGTCGGCAAAGCAAGGCCGCCGCCTTCCTGTGACTTGTTGTAGTAGACAGCCGCTGTCGCTGCTGGAACGCCAAGTACCATAGCAAGAGCCACAGGGGCGTTCGGAGTGAACGGCAAGTCAAGCCCAAGCTCACCATACTTGACCACATACGACAAGACAACAGTCGCTGACACAATTTTGGCAGCCAGAATGGCATTCGATTCTGTTGGCTCGGCTATTTCCAAAGGCGTCGCCGCATTCGCATCCACTATGATGCCAGCCGGACTGGTAGACGATGTCGGGAACGGATTGATTTCACCCAAACTCCATCCATTGCTTTTCGCGATGCGGTACGCTGCAATGGCGCAAGTTGTATTGCCCAACAGAGTAAATCCAGCTTGCATTGACACCAAGAACTGTAGGACGGAGGGATTGTAAAAGAAGTGATATGTGCAGGCACAGATTCCTGACGCGTGTAGCGGGAGCATACCCCAGGTCAATCCCTTCCATTTCTCATTGTTGGTTGTCTTGGAAAAGTCCCAGACCAAGCTCATGGCGACAAGGTACTCAATGACGGAGGAAAAGTGAATTGCCCATGTTGGAATCGATAAGGCGTTGACTGGTTCGCCGTGCGCGACCCACGGAAGCGCCAAGGCCATGTCGGCAGGCAAGTTACCTAGACCGAATAGAAAGGGAGCGTGTACGTCCAAGCCGACGCTGAGGCCTCCGACACAAAGCGCGGCAAATCCCGCTCCCACTCCAAGGGCAATGTTTCGCGGCTTGCCCGCATCCGGCGGACTTGGATTCGACATGGCTCCTTTGAAACCAAGCACAATGAGAACATTGGCGAGTGTCAAGAGGAGCTCGGCCGCTCCATGCAGCCAGTCCACATTTGCAAGTGAGACGCCGTAAGTCGCTTTGGAAATAATCCCGGCTGGAATTGTGGACAGGACAAATAGCAGAATGTATTGAAAGCCAAAGTTACCAAGGGCAGGGATGCGATTGCCGCGAAAGGAGAGAAAGTAGAGAAAGGCCAAGTAGGGCAAGAGAGATGCCTGAAAGAAAGTTCCAGCCAAGTTCTGTCCTTGGTCGGTAAAAGCCAAGAGCGACGATGTCTCAAAGGAGTGCATTGCCGTCGCAGTCGTCTCGACAAAGACTGACGGATCCATCATTCGCAGGAAACTGGATGTCTGTGATGAGGTTCGCAACCCGACATGAGTCGTCGGCGTGGAGATCTGTGGCCGGACAAACGAAGTCGAAGGAGCGAATCCTTCCACATCAGAGACGACGAAGGTCAAGGAAAGGAGTAACGTTGGCACTGAGACGACTTTCATCTTGGTGGATGGGAGCAGAGATGGACACAGAGTGAACAACACACGAGAAAGTTGAGGACTTTGAATTTGCCATCAGTTTTGGCGCCAACTGGCAACCCGGCGATGACGTTTCACTGGTCATGAGCCAATCAAAACTTCAACTTCTACGCATTCGGCTCGTAGATAATATACTGCGTATCTTACACAAGTTCAAGTTCCGGGTTAGTTCAAGATTTCAGCGCGCCAAAGAAAAGCGCAACTGGAAACCTTACCGCGACAAAATTGCCATTCTCTGCTGTGCTGGTGTCGAAAGATCGCATTCACCATGAAACTTGCAGCTGTACTGCTCGTCACGCTTCCAACGGTGGCGGCGTTCGCCCCTCAAAGAGGAGGCAATGCGGGAAAGACACGATTGTCGTCGACGGTGGCTGCGCCTCCGGAGCGCGTAGCGCCCTCAGCCGGGAGCGTCCCTGACTGGGAAAATCGTCCAGGCTTGTCTGAGGAAGAGTTTCTGGCTAGCGACATGTCTAAGCCAGACTTGGCTGGAATGTGGGAGTGTCCCCTGACGCGTTGGAGCTCGGAAGGGTACGTGTCATCTTCGGGGAAGCACTCTTTTTTGAAGCTGCCAGTGGCATTTTGCTTGCTCACTACACTCTGTCTCCTTGCGTTGATTTTATAGTATTGACGTGGTGAAAGCGCAAAAGGAAGCTGCCAAGATGCCCAAGTCTCCCGCAGAGCTGCGTGCCTCGGATGCGGACAATGCCAAAGGCGCTGACTACTTTCGCGACAACAAGGACAAGATCCGTGCCGATCTCCTGAAACACGGTGCCGTTTGGATGCGTGGCTTTGACTTGATGAAGAGTGTCCAAGGACATCGACAAATGTACGAAGCACTTGGATTGGATCCTTGTCTCGATCCGCTGCACAGTTCGGGACTGCGAAAGTTTGCTTCGGAACGAGATGCGCTTTACGAGGAAGTGAACAAGCCGTCGCTGCGCCAGCACTACATCGGATTGCACTGCGAGTCGACAGCCAAGCGAACCGCGGCGTATGCTGCCTTTGTGTGTTTCAAAAAGGCCACAGAAGGTGGGGGACGATTTCTGGTGGCAGATGGTGCCGCTATTCTGGCAGAAATGGATACAAAAGTATTGCAGAAACTGTACGATCGTCAGATTCGCATTTCCGTCTCCAACTTGGACATTCCCCCGACTCTTCCTGGATTTCTCAAAGAAGGAATCAAGGATGTTGTCGATGCCGCAGTTGCTCCCAAGTTTGACATGGACTTGGAGATGATTTACGAAGCGGATGGCAAGCCTGGACGATTGCAGGCAGTCGAGACGGCCGAATCGCCCATCAACCGTCACCCGGTGACTGGACTCCCCGTGTGGTTCAGCAACGCGCACAACCACGCCCGAAAGCTTCGCGATCGTCGCCCCTGCGGTGTGCCTGAAGTAGGAATGACGGAAGTCTTTTACGCTGATACCATGGAGCCCCTGACGTTGGAGGATTGCCATGAGATCAAACGGTACGTGTGTCGGCGGTGCTAACCTATGATGCTTCTGTTTCGACTTGCCATGTGACGGGTTTACTGATCGAGGGTACTAATCCTCCATGGTTTAATTTCGTTCATGGTTTACAGTGCCAGTGAAAAGCACATTACTGCTCTGTCCATGGAGCCAGGCGACGTCTTGTTGGTGGACAACTACCGCGCCCTTCACGGTCGCGATGTGTTTGAAGGCGATCGATTTCACGCTGTGAGTTGGTTCACGTGGGACGACAACGAAGAATGGCGAGGGGACGAGCGACGCATATTGGAAAAGAACGGTCTCAACAAGGCCATTAACTCCATGATGGATTGGTTGCCCAAGGACTTTGAATCCAACCAGAGCTAAAATATAGCAAGTATGTGTATACACATTTATTTGCAAGTACGGCCGCCGAATGGACAGGTACGATCTGCGAGCAGAGTCTTACTTCTAAAACTGTACGAAGCAAGATAATCTTAACAGCAGCTGTAGCTGTAACAGTAGGGCGCTCGGTTACAACTTTAGCTGTTTTGTACGAAGTAGATCATTAGAAGGCATTCGTAGAACTTCTAAGGAGAGCATCGCCGTGGTGATCGTCCTAACACGCCAATTGCTTCCGCGTGGATTGCGAAAGGGACCACGTAGAATTCGTACCGTGCCGGCCGTAAAGGTTGAAGTGGCAAGATACTTTTCCGGGTCCCACCTCAAGAATTCTCATTGGCCGCGACCAGCTGAATTTCGGGCCTGCACAAGTTCTAGCAACCTTTTTGCAACCACTTACTCCTATGATACACGGCCGACATCCATCTCGGCTGTGATCCATCAGCCATCAATCGAAACAGAAAAAGTGGTTTGAGTCGCCCATTTCACGCTATTCCCAATGGCCCCACTGAGAAGGAATACGACTGGTGTAGCTGCGTTGCTGCTAGTGTCTTCGCTGACGTCTTGCGAAGCCTTTGTTTCAAAGGCGCCGAGAACGAATGGTCCCATCACGGCGAGGTCACGCGGCGACGACAGCGCAACGCGTCGTCTTGTATCGGAACTAGAACGTACGTCCTCTGCGGAGGAGCTTGCTTCTTCTGATTTTCAACGCAACGGAAAGATTCCAGAACAGCTCCGAACTACAGGGTCTGGAATCCCGGCGCGCAACAGTCAAATTCAGCTTTTGGACCCATCCATGTACGAGACCAATTTGGTAGAACGTTGGGAGCAGGACCCGTCCAGCCAGAAAGGTTTCGACTGGGAAATTGAAAAGATGAGGCGATTCTTTGCTGGACTGCGTCTACGTGAAGACGGCTCCTGGGTGCGACAGCCGTCCTTTCTCGATTTCTTGGTATCGGAGGGACAGGTCGCAACTTCGGTTAGCAAGTTCCGACCCGTCAACATGATGGATGTCGTCAAGCTTGTTGCAATCAACTTTCTCACTAACGTTGGCTTTGGGCCCGCTCTGGGTATGGCGGCTGTGCCGGATGCGGTCATTCAGAAATACGAAGGGTCCTTCTTCTCCTTCATAAAGGGCGTACTGGGTGGAGACTTGCAGACACTGGCGGGTGGCCCGCTCTTCTTGCTCTTGGCCAAGTACTTTCAAGACTATGGGCCCATATTTAATCTTAGCTTCGGGCCAAAATCCTTCTTGGTGATTTCCGATCCCATGATGGCGAAGCATATTCTCCGCGAAGCGTCCCCCGAACAGTATTGTAAGGGCATGTTGGCGGAAATCCTGGAACCCATCATGGGCAAAGGCTTGATTCCGGCTGACCCGCAGACGTGGAAGGTAAGTTGCTGCCCGTCCGCATCGGTCCAGGGTGTTTCAGGTCTGTAGGGTCTCACTTTACCGTGACTTGTACAGGTCCGTCGACGTGCCATTGTCCCGGGATTCCATAAGCGCTGGTTGAACCGCATGGTGACGCTCTTTGCGGAACGTGCCGAAATTCTTGTGGACGATCTCGAACCCAAAGCCCGAAAAGGAAACGTGATTGATATGGAGGAACGCTTCTGCTCCGTCACTCTGGATATCATTGGTGAGTCATGTCGGAGTTAATTTATGTTTGTCAATGTTCGTCTCGAGGACGCAAATGGCTAAACTCGGTTGTCGTTGTTCGCTTTGAATTTCCCCAGGCAAGGCGGTGTTCGGATACGACTTTGGCAGTGTGACGAAAGAGAGTCCCATCGTCAAGGCTGTATATCGGGTACTACGAGAGGCGGAACATCGATCGTCCTCGTTCATCCCCTACTGGAACCTGCCCTATGCCGACAAGTGGATGGGCGGACAGGTTGAATTCCGCAGCGACATGAACATGTTGGACGATATTTTGGCGGACTTGATCAATCGCGCCATATCCACTCGCAGAGAAGCCACCATCGAGGAATTGGAGGAACGCGACAACGACGATGACCCTTCGCTCTTGCGGTTTCTGGTGGACATGCGCGGTGAAGATGTATCGTCCATGCGACTCCGTGACGATCTAATGACGATGTTGATTGCCGGCCACGAGACGACAGCGGCCATGTTGACGTGGACTCTTTTCGAGCTTTCACAAGGAG
>OLMU01000830.1:0-13807 GCA_900291995.1 Licmophora abbreviata | reverse complement strand
TCTGTGAAGTCGCATTGAGTTTGACGCGATGTGAGGTCACACGATTAGGGCTAAGGTTGGTGGAGTCTTGAGCGCGCGCCGGGCGATGTCCGCCGTTTCACAGAGGCCTCTCTCGGGCAATCACCTCTACTGACACTCGAGTTCGCATCGACCTGGACACGAGCAGGCAAGTTATGATCGCATCCTTCACTCTTCTCGATTCTGCTCACAAAAGGCAAGGTGAGTTTGGACTGAATGGTGAAGTGAGTTCTCCATGTTCTCATGGATAGACGTATCATGCTCATCAAATCGTTGCGTCGACTGTTTGCATGGATTCGCCCCCTTGACCCTTGATTTTCCACCTTCTTTCGAAAAGGGCCTATCATCTATCATCTCATCCTATCAGCATCATGTTTGCGCGAACATCTCTTCTTAGATTGTCCATCCGCGTCAACCCCTCTATACTTGCTAGAACACTGACCAGCGCGACTTCCACGCAGTGTGTACTACCGGCACTGTGCCAGGCAAATTCGAAAGTTCTCTCCCGTGTCGTCTCCGTAATTGACTCACTTATCAAGAGAAAGAGCGTCGAAGGTGCCAACAAGATCTTCCGGGCCAACTGCCTGGGAACCACGGTTGGCCAGCAGGTTCGCCACTCTCTCGACCACCTTGAAAAGGTAGCTCTCGACGGGCTTCGGACGGTTCGAGATAACGACAAACTCATTGACTTGCATTACGACGTGCGCGAGAGGGGAACTTTCTGTGAAAAGGACGTGTGTGAAGCTCGAGACCGAGCCCTCTTCATTCAAGACATCTTCGATGGTGTCTGTGTCAGTTGTCAGGAAGAAAACGACTCATGCACTCTGGACGGAAAGAGGCGTTTGACCGCATACTTTACTCTGCCGAGCACGACTGAGCAAAGCGTGCACGAACTTCCACTCCACAGCACCCTTGAGCGAGAGATGGGATTTGCTTGTCACCATGCCATTCATCATAATACCTTCATCAAAGCCATCGCAGCTATTGGAACGACCGGTTTGACCTTGGACGACCTCCCACCTGATTTTGGTCGCGCACCCACGACGTTGGTTCGCGATGCAGAAACCCAGGTGGCGTAGTCTGCCTCTTTAACATATTGTACAAAGTCACATACATCGATTTATTAATCTTGGACATGTCTATTGTTGTACTAGAAATCATGGGGTAAGAATGCCATGGTCGAAGCACACATCACGCGTACAAGAGGCAGCCATGAGCTTTGTGTCGTATACGAGAACCAAACGTTCGCAAAGATAATCGCGCCATGACGACACCACCATCACGGGGATGACAAAGTGCTCAAGCCGTCTTGATCTTTTTGAGACTCGGTTCGGAGCAGTCCGAATCTGCACTTTTTGTAGAATCTGAACAATCGTCCTTGCAATCGTCCTCACGATCGTCGCGGCTTCGTTTCTTCGGAATCGGTTCCTCCGGACAAACAAGAGGCGACACATGACACATCGCATGGGTCTCGAGCGCAGCATCGAGTTCGAGTGCGGTATTCATGTCTGAGTCTGCCACTTCGAGGAGATTCCATCCTTCATCGGGAGTGACGGTGTGATTGAATGAACCCGATATCAATTCAATGGGCGGAATGATCTCGCCAATCGGCGTGCGATGCCGATGAGGTGCGCGCACGCTGGGCGGCGCTTGAGGTGTTGGCTCGTGTGCAGGGGAAGCCGGCCACTGCATCGAGCTTATCATGTCGCTCCCCGGCAAAGCCTGCAGCGACTGCATAGGAGAATGTCCGGGTGGGAGAGGCAGAATGTTTGACGGGCAATGTGGTTGATGAACCGCAACGACTGGTGACTGCCACCCCGAAGCTTGTTGTTGCTGTTGCAATAGGTTCACCAGGCGCCGCTCTCTCTCCTTTTGCAGTGCTTCCTGTTTCGTCATCGTCTCTTCCACAAGGCAGCGCAAGCGTTGCATTTCACCATGGCTGTTCGCCGTTTTGTCTCTGGTATCAGGACTCCGACAGGAGCCAAAGAACAACGGCAAGAGCCATCCAAGCATGTACAATCCGGACTCGAGCCGAAATGTCCAAGAGCGAAGTGACTTGATCCCTTCTGCTCGATGATGATCCATAAGCAGTCCCTCAGTCACCATCCAATGCATCAAGAATTCCAATGACACTTCGAGGAGGATGAGTCGAAACATGTACCGTCGCGTCCAGCCGTGTCGTTTCGACGACGTCAAAAGCCAGATGGCATTCATGGCACCCAAAAAGTAAAAGACCGATGTAAACCACGTGACTCCGACGGTTGCCATGGAGACAATCGTATCCAGTCCAAGCAACGGCTTCATTTTGGACGCCGTTTCATCAACTGTCCTGGACAAATTAAGCATTTCTCGAGCATGCTTACTCCACTCAGCCTCGTGTTTGGATTGCTGTTCTTTCTGCTCCTCCATCCACACTTGATACTGATTGGACATGGCCTGTTCCCTTTCTCCCGCACTCGTCAAAAGTTGCTGTTGCAAGTCTCGCATCGAGTCGTGCTGCTCCCTTATTTGCGCCGCTTGCTCTTCCACCAAATGGCCCTGTCGCTGAAGTTTCCACAGTACATCCGAATGCTGTCTATCCAAATGACGCTCTCGCTCTTCTTGTTGTACATTCCACTCATGCTGTTGCTGCAGCATGGCCTCGAGGTGTCGCGTCGTAGCTCTTGACGTTTGCTGCAACCGCACCGTACTTTGTTCCTGGTGGTACAACAATGCTTCTTGTGTCAATCGGGTGCATATCTGATGCACGTAGGTGAAGAAATGAGTATACGACTGCATCCCAGCGTCGGAGAGTCTCGACAAACACACGTACAATGTGTCTGTGGATGTTTTCGAAGAAGAAGCCGAATCAAGCGTCCAGTAGTACGCAGGTGTGTTGCAGTCATGTCCAAGAGGATCGTTGTTGTTGTCGTGGTTGTCCCCATCAGTAGCAGCAGTGACAAAGAGCGGTCTCGACAGATCCGACACATGACATCGTGCTAGTTCGAGAGCCAATGCTTTTTGTTGATCCAACGTCATCGCAGAGCAAAGCGATGGTCCAAGGGAGGAGGCGTCGGTAGGGGTGTGTCTGGAAGTGTCGCGATGATTGTTGTGATCATTGTGCAAGTCGACGACGACAAGATTGACGGCGTCCATCCAACACTCGGGCGAGACATTTCGAAGGACAACAAAGGACGCTGATGACTCGGAAGACGAATGAAGATTGTTGTATGAGGTCCATTCAGCAGCAGAAGCAGCAGAAGTTGGTGTAAATAGTAACAGGATCAGAGACCCGATGAGCAACTTCATGAACAACAAAAAGGCACCCATCCATCTAAGATATATCTGCATGCAGTGAACCGAGGATGCAACACTAGAGACGAGAGAAGCAGCGAATCCTCAATCAATCGTCGTGTTGAAAGGAACGTTGTGCTGGTTCAGGTTCAGGATCGCAGCGTGACGAGAATGGACTGTTGGGGCACGTCGCGTCGTTTAATCTACTTAGTAACACACATCATCATCGTCGTCGTCGTCGTCGTCGTCACGCTCGACTGAAAACTGAAAACTGAGAAAGCTGTGCCTATTTTCGGATGGTGTTCGCAGCAAGAGAATTCTGCTGAAAAGGTATCCTGGCGTAGATCCGTTACTGGCATCCAGGTAGAAAAAGCTGGCGCGGAAGAGCAATGACGACATCTTAACAACAGAACAACGACAACAACGACATCCCACATCCGCGAGAGGACTGTCATAGGCTTAACCCGAGAAGTACAGAACCAAAAGACTCTACACTCCAGTACGATGCTGCACTTGACTTCGAAAGCTCTTGTTCGTCGAATTCCGACGCTGCGCGGTCGCTGGCTTGCGACAAAGGCCGAGGACGCCACGAGTACCACTCTGACCAAGGCCGACCTCTCCAAGATCATTGCCGAACAGCATGATCTCTCCGTTGCCGAGTCTGCTCGCATTATGAATACTGTCCTCGATACCATCGTCGAGGTACGTGCGTCTAGGAGTCGTCCTGCGCGCACTAGTACTCTATACTGTATCATACCTGGCTTCATAGCGCAGTCATGTAAATACGATATACGACATCATACGGCACACACGATCTCACGATACTCTCCTGCTTTGGCTCTCTTCTTCAGGCTGTCGCACAAAAGCGTAGCGTTCGAATCGCGAGCTTTGGAACCTTCTTCTCCCGCACGTCCCAGGCACGAGCGGGCCGCGTTCCGTCCACGGGAAAGAGCATTGTCATTCCGCAAACGGAGCGTGTCAAGTTCAAGGCCTACGATTCCTTCAAGGGCATTGTCAACAAGGACTAGAAGACTGAAGTGCAGTCACAACCAGGGAGAGAGAACAGTGTTGAACGTTTGGAGCAAGGACAGGTCACGCCCGCTAGAATATCTAGGAAATTATGATAGAATGTTCTAGCTGCACTGCGTGCCAAATTAGCACCATTCAATAGGCGCATTATCGCAACGCTCGTATGAGATCATTCGTCAACTCCTCATTTGTCGCTACACTGCTGGAGCAGTCCACCAAGTTCAGCTTGAGGGGCGGGAGGGTGTATGTAGGAACCTTCATCGTCTCGGCCGCCAAGTACGGCTTGGTCGCTGGCATTGCCATTTCCAATTGCGTACGGTTCAAATGAAACGCATTGCTGCTGCCGCTGGACGATCCTACTGCGGTCGTCGTCGTTGATGGCATCGATAGAGGCTTGCATCGTACCACAAAGTCCAGTAGACGACCAGGTTCCGATGAATGCCGACAATGATGCTGCATGGCATATTCGGCCCGATCTTCCACGGACAGTAAATTCCAGACAACATCTTCATGTTCTCTCGATTCACTGCCATTCTCATTTCCATCATCACTTGAAGGATGATAACGGTGGCGATATCGTCGACGACGACCAGCCACAGACGCCTGAGCCTCCAAGACAGCATAGCGCAACGACTGCTTGGGAGGTATGGACTTTTGAAATACGATACCTCCTCGCTCACTACCCTCGTCGTTGCCAACGAGCCAGGCGCCCTCTGCAATGGCAGTTGCATTTAAACTAGGTCCCAACAAGGCGAGTGCGACCTCCCGTTCGGCGTACACTCTCGCTTGACCTGTACCATCGTCGAGGACACCACTGCATTCCCATTTCACTTCGGCACAATCAAGCGGACAGTCATTGGGACAGATTAGGACTCTTGAGGCCGATGATGGACGAAGAGCAGGGCCGTACTGGACCGCTTTGTTTCGGGGGTCGAACGATGCTGTAGATGATGCCTCAAGACCCGGAATCGGAAGCGGCAGATGCCAAAACGAAGGACCAGTGTCCTCGTACATGGACGACGCTGACGACGTCTTCTTGCGGATCGCAATGCCGACATGATCGTTGCTCTGACGACGGTGGACAAGCGGCTCAAAGCAACGACTGCATTGTACGTGTGCCCGACAAAAGGAGATGGACAACAAACGAGCATGTCGAATGCATTGAACCATGGAAGGGGCCAGAGCGGTTTGGGTTCGATTTCTCACGTCCGAGCAGATGCGCCAATGCAAGTTCGCCAGCGTTAATGACGGTACTCCCGACGATGCAAACGGGGGAATCGATCGCAGCTCGCCCACAACATGGGATTGGACCTTGTAGGATGAAAATATCTTTCTGGACGTGTTGTGATCGAGCGCACCAGGAAGGACCTTTCGACCTCCGACCGAAACAAAGCGAGTTGCCGATGCACCATCCGCAGGCGACGAGGCCACCTTGGAACTGCCCATGGGGTTTCGTGTTTCCGTTACTTGCACCAGTCTCGAAGAAAGCTTGTCAACACCGCATCGGAAGCGTATATAGCCGAAGTTTCCGTGCTCTATCGCCGAAGCCGGAACCGATAGGACAGGTACGTAGTAGTAGGACTCGGCACCTTCGGCATTGTGTCTGACATCGTCGTAGCCTGTTGAAACTATAAGTGATGTTACCGAAGAATCCGCAATCTCCCACCACGCTGTGGCCAGATTCACTTGCTCGTCCAACGCTGTGTATCCCGTGCTCCCACCCAACACTTCCAGGAGACTCTTGCGCATGACCTCCAACCTCTTCTTCTCCACATCTACCTCAAGCTTCAACTCGATCGACTGCAGCGACGACAGCTCTGCTGTGTCAATACTGCACCTGATGTTTTGGAGACTGCACGCTCCTGGTGGTATCGGAAAGTGGCTAAGAGTGAGGGTGCATCCAAGGAATGAGCCATTGCGTAGCTTCTTGAATCGGTAGCGCTGCCGTGTCAGTAAACCAACGAACGCATCCTCTCGTGCGAGCTGCGTTTCTCTACCAAGGCAAGAGTAGACATCCTGCAGCTTCGATGACATCTGCGGGGCGACACCACTGTGGATAATTTCTCGAATCTTCGTCGGAGAGTCCCCAGCATCCTTCATTACATGCCCAGTTGCATAGACCAAGTGGACAGAAAGTACGAACAGGAAGCCGCCACACGCAAGAAGGGAACAAGATCCACTTTGACTGCGTTCGTCGATATGCGACAATAACGAAGGCAACTGAACGAGATGGGGTTCGAGCGACCCTGCAACGGAGCCGTCCTCATTGAGAGTGCCACTCGTTTTTCCGACGCAAAGACAAGAAATAATGGAAGAGTCGATATCGACCACCACTACATCGCTCTTGATAATAAAATCGAAAGAATCGGCCACACTATTGCTGACGATTGAGAGGGGCAAACAAGAGGAAGCGTCGGACAGCATCGACGGACTGAAGTTCTTGTCGACGGACGTGACAGCGCCCACAGTGAAAAGGCGGAATAGACCCGCATCAAAATCCCCTTCCATAGGACCATGTCTAGCATCTCTCACCGCTTTCAGTAGCTCGCCTGGAGAAAGCTGGATCGAGGCAGTCCACCCTGCCTGATAATCAGAGGAAAAAAACCTACTCCCCGTTTCAGCCGTCGATGAGCCCACAAGCTCGCGATGCATAGCCAAATAGCTAGCGTGGCGCAATTCGCTCAAACTCGCTACCGTGAATCTCATCGTCTTGCCACTGTGTTTTGACATGTCGCATCCAACATCATCCTCGAGCCGTTCCCAGTCTATGGCACATGGATGGTCAAAGAATTCCAGGTATGGATCTCTCTTAGACTTTCGTTTGCTGGCTGTCAATGTAGACGAGCGAGGAAGCTGATCGTCGATTCGTTCTTGAGACGAAACAAGCTTCCAGATCATTTCCTCCAATTCATTGTCGGACGGAACTTTAACACCCACCATATCACCTAGAGCCATGTCTTTCGATGCTACACGACAAGTCGCCAAACAGGATTGCAACTCGTATCGCTCATAAGACTGCCTCGCCTTGGAAAAAGCAAATGGCGCTGACAGCTGACAAGAGATTTGCACATCACTGTTCATGTGTGTTGATACGACCGTAATGCTGGAACGGAGACAAGCTCCAAACGCAGCGCCATGAAGGGCAACACTAGTGAACGACAAGGCATGGATATTCACGGCACGTACAACAGCCCCTTTCGTCAGACCAAAGGTAAGGTTTGGCGACATGGGAAAGTGCGTGGTGTACAACAAGCATGTCGATCCGGATTGGTTCACTTTCGAAAGTACAACTTCTACCGCATGAATCACAGATGCGCCATTGGGACCGAGAGGCTTTGTATGAATGGATCGAACGAGTCCTTGTATGGACGACAGGGGAACCACCGTCGACGGCAGAGGCGGCATCTTTTCAGAGTCGTCGACCTCCCAATCAATACATCGACAGTCCGAAACCACAAACACATGGTTAGGCGTTCGCTGCTCCATGTATGCCAACCCCTTCTTAGAAAACGAGGAAGGAACGTGCCATCTCTGCCGGCGTACATTTCGAAACGTAATGTGATCGCCGGGTTGAATCCCGGCATGGCACATCAGCGCATTTGCACCCTTGAGCACCACCACGCAAGAGTTTGGCGCCGCGGTGTCTCCCGGCTCATAAAGTTCCAGTAATGCAAAGGGGTCGGATGGAACAGCTGCAATTATAGGGGAGATTGCATCAACAGTAGCATGGAACGTATAGCATTCCTTACCCTTCTCCGTCGGTCCTCGCGACTTGCGTATCCGGCAACGATCGTTCGCCTTGGAAAGCTCGGCCTGTTTCAGATACGAAAGAGAAAACATCGAGGCTCTAAAAGTGGGTGATCTCGCATCAGATTGCTCGTCGGTATTGGTAGCGACAGACAAGCCACCGGGATGAATGTAAAGCAAAGAAACGGACCGGGGTGAATCACTGAATTCTTTTCTGTCGTAATCTGTAATCTGCACTTTGGAATGGTATCGTGTGGCATCGCAGACGGTCTTGAGAAGACACTGAGGAACAATGAGCAGATACTCGTTGGCCTGGTGTTTGTCAGCAGGTAGAAAGAAGAACCCCGCGGCTCGTGCTGAGGACGACCCATCCTCGCAAGGTTTGACGTCCGACGTTGACGAACGCGGTCCTTTTCTGATGTTTTCATCGCGGCGACGCTTTCGCGATCCCGACCAGTCGCTCGATGCACTTGTCAGCTCTAAACAGTGTACGATCTTGCCTGTTAGTACAGAAAAATCTTGACTACTTGTCGACATAACCGAGCGTTGTCCGGGCTGCTGTGAGCACATGTCCCCTCAAGCGGCGTTACCATCGTCATGAGCATGGTCAACACGTGAAAAAAATATGGCATGGGTGCGCAAAGGGGAAAGAAGAGGCACCGGACAGACCTCATTTTTTAATTTTTTTGGGTGGCAGTCCGGTCTGATACTCATCAAAGCGTCTATGTATGAATGCTGTGACCAATCTAATGATGACTCTTCAATGAGATGCCTGGCACGAACGACTGATGATTGTTACAGACTACACCTAGCAGAAGCGATGAGCGGTTCGGTTGGACACTTCGAAGATACACTCTAACTTGTTCTAGCTAGTCGTCAAAGCATGGTTCGGCCTTAATAGCACTGCGTCATATTGAGTCTAGTAGGATGAGTGGCACTGAATGATCCTCCCCGTCCTCCATCATCGTATCGTGTTCAGGATGCTCACTTTTCGGTGCAGGCCGAGATCGTAGCGACTTCTGTAACGGACCTTGCGCCACTGTTGGCGGCCTCGGTATTTGGGATGTCTGGCGCTCTTCGACGGCAAGTGCATCGGCCTGACCCAGCAGAGCGGCAAAAGCTCTGTTCTTTCTTGAAGCCGCTTCGGCAATGCGCGCTAGCGTTTCATAATCTCGTTCATGTGAAAGGAACTGTCGCGCCTGTTCCAGCAAGATGGCATGCTTCACTTCGCCCACAAGTTTGCTTCGGACCAGCCCATGGATCTTACACGACCAACGTTCCAGTCCCCTGCGCCCTTCAAGTGAGCGGCACCACTTGATCAGTCCCTGTAGAACATGAGCAGAGCAGCAGAGCAGACAAAGTGAATTTGAGCACATCAAGAGGTACGAACATGCGAACGGCATTCCACACCTCACACGCTCGCACGTACCTTGTTTGGCGTAAGAACTTGATTGCTGTGAATTACATCCAGATCAAGACCCGATGATGCCATCATGGACGCTCTGTCTATTGCATCACTGAGACCGGCGCCTGAATCTCCCATCCGACGGACATCGCGACACATGTTCCGTGCCGCATCTTTGCATTCTTCGTATTCTTCCTTTTGCCACCAAAGCTCACTGCGATGCTCATCCGTGATCTCTTCCAACGTTTCTATGTAGCAAAGTACTTCTGACTCAGGTGCGAACCGTACAGTCTTGGTTGCCGATGGAGCCATGTCGAGATCGTTGTTGCACATGTCCACGTCCACGACCGAATCGACATCGTCGTCGACGTCGTCATCGCAACTCATCATGATGACATCGTCTGACAATGACTTTCGTTTTGCATAGCTGTTGCTGTTATCAGGGCCAATCATGTTGTCCTTCTCTTCTTGTAGAACGGGACTGCGACGACAGGCAATGCTGTAGTCGCGCGAGCGAGTGGCGGAGTTGTTGCGACTGTGGGCTTTTCAGAAAGTGTGAGCGTAGTTTGAGCATATTTTACACAATTCTGTAGGGTTCGATTTGCTTATGCCATAGTCATAATGACTCTTTTAGAATCATCAGGACATTTCTTGGGCGAGAGACATTGCAACAAAAAGCTCCAAGTTCAAAGTGCAGTCTGTCCGTCGACACACCTGAGTTATTGTTTTCGTCGAAATTCAAAATTGAAAATGGACGGCTCGGTCGCCAAAGTCATTGGTGGTGACGACGACGATGATGAACGACGACGTCGCGTTTCCCGTCCCAGGGACTCTGGAGGAGTCCTCCTGGCAGACACGAGTCTATCGTGTCTCTCAGATTATGCTGTCTACTTCATGCGAGAGAAAAGACGCCCCTTTCTCTTCTCTTTCGCCGCCCGAGTCATTCAGCTACGACAACACCAGCAGCAACCAATGTGTGCGCTGGATCGAGTCGGATTCTTGCTCAAGTCCGCCTCTCGCTCGCTTGGTACTTCTCTGGATAAGATCTCTCTTCTATAAGATCATTCGGAGCTACGGAGCTGCTCCCGTCTTCCTCATGCTGGCGCCGCTCGTCATTGGATTGGCAGCCGGCGTGTTGATGGGACGACGGTGGGAAAGATCCCAGACGACACTGCGACAGAAAAACAAGGATGGCATTTCTGGTGGTTCTAGCTTCGGGATGGAATCGCATCTATTCTTTATTTTTCATTCAATGTGGAGTCAGATATACATTTTCTTCTTTGCTACTACCGGTAGTGACGAAGCCCTCATGACGCAGAAGGAAGATCGGGTGAGACAGGAACTGAAAAGTGATATGAATTCGCAGCCCGAAAGCGGTGTCGATATCGCTACCGTTCCCAAACATATTGCTGTCATTATGGATGGGAATCGGCGATACGGGAAATCCAGATACGGAGACGCTACGAAGGTGAGATCTGCAGTCTCGTAAGCATGGAACACTACTATGGTCTGACTCACGGCTCTCGATTCTTTGCGTCAAGGGACACTGGGACGGATCTCGTACGCTCGTGGACTTTTCCAAGTGGTGCATTGCGGAAGGGATACAGATACTGACAGTGTACGCCTTTTCCACCGAAAATTGGAACCGGGACCCGGCTGAGGTGGCATCGCTCATGGCTCTCTTTTGCACTTACTGTGATGAGCTTCGTGTAGAAGCAATACAGCGGAACATTCGATTGCACGTGCTGTCGTCCGAGACAGATATGGTACGCCTAACTAGAATTACTGTGCATCTTGTTCATCGCATCCATTCCGAACTTACAATACGTGCATGCGACGTGCGCTCCACCTCGCTGCTCGCCTCCTCCTCACTGTAGATTCCAGCGCATGTCAAAGTCGCGCTGAAGCGTATGGTCGACGAAACGAAACACTGCGAAGGTGGACTTTTGATGAACATATGTCTGAGCTACGGAAGTCGGGGCGAGATCGTCAATGCTTGTCGAGACTTGGCGTCTGAGGCTGCCGCCCGAACGATCCAACCCGACTCTATTACCGAACAACATATTACCGACCGATTGCTTACATGCCACTGTCCAGATCCGGACTTGGTCATTCGAACGTCTGGCGAGTATCGACTGAGTAACTTTCTGTTATGGCAGTTGGCGTACTCGGAAATGATCTTTCTCTCCAAGCAGTGGCCAGAGGTCGAAAGGGAAGATCTTCTCACCATCATACGAGCATATTCCAGTCGACGCCGTCGATTTGGCAAGTAATCTACTAGTTTGATTATGCAAAACAACATAGCAACAAATCAACTAGTAGGTACGGAATAGATGAGTCCTACGTTTCTCGTTGCAGGAGGGCAGGTAGACAATCTTGTCCGACGGAGGTTCGCACATCATTATTGTATGCCCAAGAGGACATGCATTGGTCCGACGTACCAGCGTCGGTCGACCAGGCCACATGAAAAAAGTTGCACTTGTAGATTCCAGTTGGCGTCAACGGCTGACTCTTGATGAACCGTCGCGACTGCATAGCAGTGTATTGGAACTAAATAGATAAAGAATTATTGAACTTGAAGTGTTCGCATGTACTTGGAGGAGGGATGGTTCTTTGACGCTTGTCTTCAAGAACCGCTCGACCGAGTCGTTCATGTTAGCGGCGTCAAGGCGACGTTGAAGAACTTGGGTCGACCTCGTGGGCTTCGAACTAGCGTTACAATCATGGTCAGCTGTGACAAGAGTTCGAGATAGCGCAGTGTCAGTTTAGGAATTCCGTGTGCGGAACAGATAAACTAACATTCGAAAGGCCATACAATCACGCACCTGCTGTTGATTATTTTCACTCCCTTGTTTCACAACCCCTGTCCAGTAATCTTCTTGCTGGTCCGCATCCTGCGGCAAAGCATCCCCTTGCCGGTTTGTCTTCTGTATCATTTGACTCATGGCTGAGAATACTTCTTCCATATCCTGCCTTGACAAGAGATTGAACAGAGACAAGTTTCTGGTTGGCAGAACCGCCGGAGCACTCGGCGATGGTGCAGCATCTGGTCTTAGAGTCTTGGCAGTTGCCTCGCCGGGTAGTAGCTCCTCACGTGACAAGCCAGCAAGTTGTTCGAACTCAGCATTGCAGTCGAGGAAGCGTCCGTCAATACTAGCCACCGCCATGGCCACGGAGTTCTGTTCAAAGACACTCTTGTAATCCAGACCCTTGACAAAGACAGCAAAGTCGTCTTCTGTGTTGGCGGCTTCGTCACTCATCAGGTCATACGATACCTGCGTCGCAGACGTGCCGCTCGTCGTCGAAGCTTGGAAGTACGCACTATTGGTGATTTCGCTCGTCTTTTCAATCGTCGTCAGTAGCTGCTTGTGTTCTGCATCCAGCATTGTAGAGCGATCTTGAAGCTGTTTGATGTAGGCGACAGCACTTACTAAAGTCGAATACTTGTCTGGTTTGAACTTCACGTCTGACTGAGCAAGGACTTCACGCAAGGACGCAACCTGTTCGGAGATTCGATGAGAGCGCTGCTGCTCTCGCACGTTCCGATCAATGCGTCGTCGATTCCGTTCTCCCTCGTTTTCCGACACTTCCATGGCAGAGTCGACACGCATCCGCTTTCCAGTAGTAGAGGTAAACGGGCCCCGGCTTTCCGTGGTAATGGAACTGACAGTGGACGGGACAGGACTGGAAGCGACCATGGGACGAGCTGGCATGCTTGTTGGGTCAAAAGAGAAAGAAAGTCTCTTCGTCAGGGGAGAAGGTCCTAGTGGAGCTCCCACCATGGATTTCTGGGTCGGAAACATGACTGTCTGGGGGCATGGAAAGGAAGACGAGGTAGACGATGACTCTGCCTGTAGAGCGTGACTTCGGGATAGAGAGGTCGTCGTCACGGCTTGTCCCGGAAGAGAGGGCGCTATTGACCCGGAAGGGAATCCTGTTGCAGAGACTGAAGACACTTTCTCTTCGGCTGTCTTTGTGGCAGGTTGAATCGCGGATCCCCCAAAGGCAGAAGGAGAACTGCGGCCGCATGTCTCCAGCAAGGCATCAAGAGAGGCACTAAATTGGGCGTCGTCCATGGTCGCCACATCGCTTCCCGTCGGACTCCTGCTCGGATCCGACATGAAGTTTAGCATATTCTGAACATTCCTGGTCGATGGTTTGGGCATGGTAGCCTGCGGTATTGGCGGTCGTCGATTGTTTGTTTCTGTCATGGTCGCTTCGCATTTCGCTGTGAACACCCACTAGTCGAGGAGTTTCTTTTGTGCACGGGATTGCACTAAACCAAATGGCAAAAGTCGCTGCGACTTCAACTGTAATAGTAAGTACTCCCAAGCC
>OLMU01000816.1:0-14391 GCA_900291995.1 Licmophora abbreviata | reverse complement strand
AAACTTACATTCGATACTCATATCAAAATTCACCTTAACTGTTAAACAATCATTGCAATTCGAAACGCGATGAGCGATGAGGAGTGCATCATGTCTGTCAACCATGATGGGATGTGCTTCCAACTGAACATTGGTGTGGCGTGAGGCCGATGTGACAATACCGTCCTATTGCCATCTTTGTGTGAACTGGAAGTTTCTCGTTTAAACAGATCAGCCACTGACGGCCCAGTGATGCCGTTGATTTCGCACAACCAAAACTCAGTGATGGCCAACGAAAATAGTAGTCGACAAAAGCGCTGGAGACGGCTGTATCATCCGCTATGCGTGGTTTCGCTCCTTTGCCTTCGAATTCAACCAGTGGAATCCTTCTTTGTATGCCATCGATACTTGTCCTCTCCGATAGTCAAGCCATACCGCCGTCTTTCAGGACACTGCCGCGTTGACGCAATCGGCATGAGTACGGCGTTGCAAGGAAGCAACTCTCTGGAGGAACGCGGCATACCGCCTCTGACTATTCTTCTTCCAGCTTACAATGAAGTTATGCGCATTGGTCACACTCTCGAAATCTACCAGTCCTACCTGCTAGACCAGCACCAGTCCGGTGACATGTTGGTGAACGCCTGCGAGATTTTGGTGGTGGACGACGGATCCGAGGATGGAACTCGCGATTTGGTAAGGGAAATTTCCACTCGAGCGCAAATAGCATTGTCCTGCGTTACGATACCACACAACGAGGGCAAGGGCGCGGCAATAGCCTTTGGGATCGACCACATTGTCTCGCGTTGCAATCACAGCAGCGACGACACGTCACCTAGTACAGGGGACCCACCGCCGTTGATTCTGATCGCCGATGCCGACGGCAGTGCCGATGTTACTTGTTTGAGTGTGATGATGAAGGAACTGCAGAGATTGATTGTATCAGCAGGAGTTGAAGCCGGCTCTTCCTCATTCTGGGAGACACCCGCGTTGCTAGTTGGCAATCGCGGCTACGAAGGGGCGTCCCTGTCTCGTTCTATCTTACGAGGGGGCTTTCGGACGATAGTTCGGATAATTTGTGGCAACCTGGGAGTCCAGGATAGTCAATGTGGCTGTAAATTGATGACCCTACCGGCCGCCACGTCTCTATACCACGATTTGTATCTCAGGAGATGGGCACACGACGTGGAAGTATTGTTTCGGGCTCGGGAATGGAAGGTGCCGGTCGGGGAGGTGACTGTGCCATGGCAAGACAAGGAAGGATCGAAGTTAGTTACGTCCGCGTATGGTGCCGTGAAAGCAAGTGTGATTATGCTACTCGATGTCTTGCTTATGCGACTCGAGTACGCAACGCGCCGACGAGAGCAAATCGACGGGTCGGACGCGATGGGCTAGCGGTGAGGCGTCAGCTAGAGATTTGCGCAAAGGTCGTAGATCTAGATAGGCAGCTGTCACCCAAGGAATGGAGGATAATACTATAGAACACGTCAGCGTCTTGACGCCTTTTCGATCGCTACGGGCCCTACATTACCATCTGACATGGTCACTTCTAGTAGCCACAGCTGAATCTCCCTTATGGGGTTGTAACCACTAGCTGCGCTGACAATTGTCAAGTAGGTTACATTGCAAAAGGTTGGGATCCCACAAGGGGAGTCAAAGATTCGATCTGACCTTTCGGACGTCACAGTTAAGCTCATTAGTTTGCAATTAGCAACAAGCAGCCATCGGTATGAACCTCATCGACTTGCTTTCTGCCTCTGTGCAAGAATACTAGAGAAGGACATTTTGGGGTATATAAAGAGTGAATTGTACACGTAGAAGCCGTACTGCGACTTCACGTATGTAGCACACAATACACTTTGGTACGTTGGACGAATTGCCGTGACCCAACGCCGACCCCACGGCACAACAACAGCACGCTCGACCATGGGAAAACGAGACGACGATTTGACGCAGCTGCTCGCGAAGCTGTACGACTTTCAAGAGCGAGTAGGTGCCAAGCCTTTGACGTCGGAAGATGATAAGCTGAAACGAGCGGAGAATGTGGCAACCATGGGAACGAGTAAAAAGGCACAGGCCAAGGGATCTCGCTTCTTGGAGCTCAAGAGTGCCATTATCGATCGTCTCAAACACGTTCACAAACTCATGCTGGAAGTCAAGGAACTGGAGAGCGCTGGATACGGAGGCGATAATCCGCAGGAAGTTATTCGGAAGCAAGCAGAAATACGAGAACAGATTCGACAGGCGACCGACGACTGGAAGGAAATTGAGGCCATTTACAAAAAGGAGGCTCGCAAGAAGCGATCCAAGTTCTCGCCAGAGGATCTCGAGAAGCAGGAACAACTCGTGGTTGGACTCCATCAGAAGCTAGAAGAGATTCGAGAGGCGCAGATGAGTGCTTATACGCGATCACGACCCGAAGATGGGTCCGCCCTTGGAATCAAGCACACCTCTGACTTCGGTAAGCGAAGGATTAGTAGTGTCTTCAGAGGGAACCGAAGTCAATAACCTGCTTGTACTCATATGTCTTGTCGTTCCTCTGTAGGTAACGCGCCCACCAAAAAATCTTGGAACGCGACCGGCGGTGGCGGTGTCGCTCTGACTGAAAACCAGCAAACCCAGATTCAACTTCTCGAAGACCGCGATGCCGACTTTGATCAGCAGCTGGACGAGATTGGAGAAGGGGTACAAGATCTAACAGAAATCGCACAGAGAATGGGCGAAGAGGTCAAAACGCAAAACGTCATGTTGGACAGTCTCGAGTGAGTAACTACTAGCTGGTGCAGCTCGTCTGAAGTCGAACGTCACTGTTCAACTCCACTTATCTCGTGAATCGTTACTCTCTGCTCGTTACAGTTCAAAGATTGATCGAGTGTCCGATCGCGTGGGATCTGTCAACTCGCGCATGAAGGAAACGTTGGACGAAGTGGGCCGCGCCAGCGACAAACTTTGCATCGACATTATGTGCATTGTTTTGGCCCTGGGCTTTGGCGCTGTCTTTTACAGCATGTTTCGCAACCAGTAACTATAATACTACCCAGTATAGATGTACCTATTGTAGTCCTCTCACCCCGGCTCCATAGTCTATTGGATGAATCCATCGATTGCAAATCCATTTTTCTCCCTTGAGCACCGGCAAGCCCGCATGTCGCAATCGCTTATCGGCATGTAGAAACATGGTGGCCTCATAGTCGGGTGATCCCGGCCGTTCCACCGTATTCCAAAAGAAAAGTGCTGATCCTTGTTTCGGCTCTACGTCGACCTCAAACTCGTGAAACCGCGTCGCACCCCCGCTCTCTGGTGCTCGCAGGTACACCAAGCACGTCGCGAGTCGCCCACGACACTCCAAGTCATTGAAGCTATCCAAATGGTCGGTATGAATCTGAAACTCTTGACCGCTAGTATACCGAACGACTTGCAAATTTTCCTGGTGACCTGTAGGCAGGCCACTTATACGGGACGTGGATTCTGCCATTCTGCGAAGTGCACGTGTGTATTCGCCGTCGTCGACGCTTTCTCGCAGCCAAGTGGTACTACTGGTACGCGCGAGCGATTCGTCTTGTTCCGCATTCATGGTGGAGCGTTGCAATTGTTGACTTAGCGAAGCATTGACAATACTCTCACAGTCGTGAGATGACATGAAATCATGGATCAAGAGAAGTGGTGGTTCTGCCGAGAGTACATTCACACTGGGCGCCGATACTACTTCGGCATCATCCGGTGAGTGCGGAAGCGAGGCCAAACTCTGGAAGACGTGTCTTTCGATTTCTTCCGAGTTTCGCTCTTGACCCCACAAGTTGGATACCTCTGTGGTCTGCTGGTCACTGGGGCTACTGTGATACAAGCGCGACGGGCAACTTGCTCGTCCTCGCTGCCCTTTACACGGCGCTATCGAAAACGCGAGTTCACGGCGATGAGCTGAGGCACCAAGTAATACCACCAGAAACACTACGAATGTCTTTGGAAACAATACATTTCGAGGCGAAATGCCTTCCTTGTTGTCTTGACGACATGTTGGGGGCTTCGAAGTGCTTGAAACTATCATGTTGTCGGTCGAAAAAGCGCCGTCTGTCGCCTCTTTACCATCGTCGCATCATCAAATCAAAAAGCGTTTCTCGTCGTCATCCCGAAAAAGTAATGTCGCTGTTCGCATGCTTCGTCACATCTACTTATGGCAAAGATCCAGCTCGTGAATTGATACAGACCGATCGGAGCATCCACCATGACGCGGATGCCACATTCTCTTGCGACGCTGTCAACCATGTCGCTTGCTACGTCCAGCGCCATCGGCGCCAATGATCCCAATGATGACGGGCCTGCAGCCTCGTCTTCCCAGTCGACTCAAGTTTTGTCGTCCATGCACATGGACTACGTCCATCACGTCGCTTTCGACATGTACGGTCGTCGCATGGCCACCTGCAGCGGCGATCGCTTTGTGCGAATCTGGGACTTGAGTAGCGACAACGACTGGGTACTCAGTGGAGAGTGGCAAGCTCATCGTGGGAGCGTCAGTCAACTGGCGTGGGCGCATGCAGAATTTGGACCGCTCGTGGCCACGTGCGGGAGCGATAGTGACTGTAAACTGTGGGAGGAACGAGACTCAGGTGTAAGTAGCAGTAGTAACGATCCTACCTTGGCTGCTTCACCGACGAGCACGACCCTCAAGCGGTGGGTGCAAAAGGCGCTCTTGCCAGAAGCGCGTCGCACTGTTACGTGCTGTGAGTTTGCTCCTCGTCAGTGGGGATTGAAGTTGGCGACGGGCAGTGCCGATGGCTTGGTGCGCATTTACGAAGCGGTCGATGTTATGAATCTTGCCCAATGGCCACTGCAAGCGACGCTCACTGCCTTTGGAAGCACCAGTGGATTGGGAGTCACTTGCTTGTCATGGTGCACCACGCGATTTGAGCCTCCGACACTGGTAGTGGGCGGGTCTCATCTTATTGTCTATCGCTATTTGAAGCAGTGGCAGCCGCTGCTGACGTTGGGAGCGGGTGGTGGAAGTACAGAGGCGACGACTACTACGTCCTCGAATAACCATCATGTCTTGGATGTCGCCTGGGCTCCCAACGTCGGACGCCGCTTTCATTGGATCGCTGCGGCCTACGGCAATGAACTCCGTCTACACAAATTGCTACGGAGTGACGACAACACTACTCTGGAACTAGCGTCGACTCAAGTACTTCACACCACCGCCACCGTCTGGCGCTGTCAGTGGAATGTCACTGGAACAGTCCTGGCAACATCGGGGGATGGTGGAGTGGTGCAGTTGTGGAAGAGTGACTTTGAGGGAAACTGGAAGTGTGTTTCGCAAATTCACGGAGACTTGATGCCGCCAGAGGCGGCAATGAATGCCTGAAGAGAGCAATAGGACTCATCGTAGTGAGTACGCAACCAACAGGGAGTAAATCAAAAAGAACAAAGATAGCAGGAATTAGTGAAACGCTAAGTTAGTTGCCCACTACCCACTACCGGTAACAAACTACTCATTGTACTTGGTACGCATGTTGAAATAGTACTGTATCTTATCGTAATTATCTACACAGTCCCCAAACTAGCATTGAGCTTCTCAGCGACAGTCAATTGCGTCTTGGTAATATCGGATAGGTACGTGACCATGAGCAAATCCTGCAAGGAATCTTGAAAGAGCTTGTCAAAGACTTGAGGTTGAATACGGGGAACAGCGCCCAGCGTATCGGCAATGTGTCGGCCAATGGCAGAATCGGGAGCTGTTTTGCCATCCACAACACTGTCTACGTAGTTACTCGCATTCTCCAATAGTTCCAGCAGGTGTTCCATGCTGACTTGCAATGCCGCTGTCGGGTTGCTGTTGCCCGCCTCGTCGTGTTGCACTTTGCTCGGGTTTGCCATTTGATCGAGACAGATCGTTTCATGTTCCGCGCTTTCCATAGAGAGCACGACTTCATGAAAAAGATTGGCGAGGGCTTCACCCTGCACCACGACCGGTGTGCTCGTGTAGGCTCGTACATTCAACTCGTCCTGCAAGAGTCGCGTATCGACTGTGAGATGCACCGGATCGCCGTCTTCGACTTCTCCCGAGTAAAACTCATGAATCAGGGACGATGTATCGGCAATGACACCGCCACCCTCATTGTTTCCAAAGCAGCTGGCGTACCATCCAACGACGACCTCCTTTCGATTTCCCCGCAGATGCAAACCAAGCATTTGCTTGTTGAAGTCTTTTCCAATAGCCACTTCGTCTCCTCGTTCGGCATGGGGAACTGCAAAGCAATTCGTCACTTCGACCTACAAAAGGAAATTCGCAGTGACAAAAGTAGAAAAGCTGAGAAGAGCACTCTATGGGAGCCGGCGGACAATACGCTTCACAGAACAATGAAACATCATCCCAAGTACAAAGGCATCGCGACTCACCTTGTTTCCATCTCGGCGTCCCAAAAGTGTCCCAATCACTCGTCCTTCGGCTTCTTGACGACGCGAATGATGATCCAATACAGAGAGTAGAACTAACGGGTGGACAACGACAGATGTTACCGTGCTATCTTCCTTGGTTGTATCCACCAGCAAGGCAGGCTGCGGGGCCTGCAGTGGCGTCAGGGTCGACGCCGTCATGGTGAACGTTTTGGAATTTTGTGCGGCCTGCGTGAATCGAATCGAGGCGAGGCTGAAACTGTTGTGGTCGGTGTGACGGAAGGACGCTACCAGGTCCCACGTACACTGGAATTTGTCTTCGTGTCTCTTTGGCGTAAAGGTGGGGGTGTGTGTTTATCTCGCCCGCACCATACACTACGTTTGGCAATGCGCTCATGATACGCCGCCGCCGGTCTTTCAGTTTGCTCCATGGCGACGCTGACGACGACGACCGGCGTGGCAATATTGATCAACCGTGGCCTCTTATCATCGTCTCTGCTCGGTTTCCTCTGCTCCTGTACTCTCCACACGACCCCAGTCTGTCTTCTCTAGCATCATGGTGGGCTGGAAGAAAGTATCTTCGTCGTCCTCGTCTTCTTCTTCCAACAACACCCAGTCCTTGGCCGACTTTGCCAAATACATTCCCATGCGACTCAGCTCGGAAGAACGCGCGTTGCTCACCATACTCAACAACACTCTGCAAGTCTCGGAGTACACCGATCATGTCGACGTTGCATCCAATCGACGAGGACTCAAGGCGAGACGCATCTTGGACGGCATTCTCGAGGCCTGTCATATCAGCACCGGACTGGCGGTGGCGTCGGCGCAGGAGCAGACGACGCTGGCGGCGGTCGTCAAGGAGAGTCTGGAGCATCAGCACGCGACTTCAAGCCACAGTAGTACTAGTACGTCAACGACGAAACACACGGAGGAGACGGAAGATGCGAACGGCACAGAGAAACTAACGAAGAAGAAGAAAAAGAAGAAGAGGCTGCTCAAACAGAAAAAAGGCCGTCGCGGTCACCGCAACAAGAATATGGCTATTTCATCGTCACTATTGCTCCCACCCTCCTCGTCGTCTTGGGCGTCGCGTGATCCAAAATCGAACGCTGCCTTGTTCCAAGCCATGTTTGAGATTGGTCGTCGCAATAAGGTCCTGAATCCCAGTAGCATGCGCACGACCTATGGCAAGCTCATGTACCTACTTCAGGATGCGCAGAATCCGACGGTCTCCAAGAGTCTGGGCTTTAGTCTGTACAAAGATATGGTACTGGTGCGTCCCTATTTACTTGATAATCATGCCGAGAGCTTGCTGGACGACGAGCGATTGGTCGGTGCAACTGAGTATATTCGCGTCGTAGATCAAGTCACAGGAGAGCGACTGGAACGGGATGAGATTGCTGTCAAAGTGGCACGGAAGCGCCAGCTTCAGGACGAGTTGGTGGAGTACTACTCGTCGGAACAGCTGTCTGTGGATAATGTGCGGCGTGTCATTGACTCGATTGCCGATGCCATTGCTTACGTCGAAAGCAACGTGGCTCCCGTGCAGACCATGTTGGAATATCTCGAAGACAACTTTCATCCAAATCATCCTACAGACGGATTCTCCTTGCAGCTATCAGGAAGCAGTCGCAGTTACGGTGGCAGCGGTAGTTACGGTCGCTACGGCTGGAGTGCATTTCGCGAAAACTCGGGTGGCGGGGCGACGCTCAGCCATTCGCACGCGACGCAATACACCTTTGTCTGGCAATCGCTACGACTCTGGTGCAAGGTGATGCGTCACATGCATCAATTGTGGGTCTGTGCCGATGATGACTTGCTCAGTACGTCTACTACGTACCATCTGCAAAACACAGGGCAAGGCTTGAATCGTGTGCAGTCGTGTCCGCGTGTCGGGAAGGTCATGCGGTCGCTGCTGTCGCAGACGCAGCAAGAAGCGGGCGCGCCGTGGGTGGGTCTGTCAGTGGTGCACTTGGGAGATCGGGATGTACCGAATGCCCTCGTCTTTATCGACAAGTATACGCAGATTCCCCGCTTCCTTCACCCCATTGTCGCTTTCATTCAGTGTCTTCCTGAATTGTGTCTCGACGAGCGAACCGATGCTTATGTCAAGCAACAGTTCGATTCGCAGGCTCGATTGAAATTGGCGGTCCTCTCCGACTTTTTCAAACACGGATTCGATGGCAGCGGCGACGATGGCGGTAGCTGCATTGACGGTCGCCTCACCTCGGCGTGGAACTGGACCTCGCGCATCGCCAAGAAGCGATACTACCGTGCCTTTATGCTTTCGGGTTTTCAAGGCTTTGACGGCGACTTTAAATAGAACGACTCGCTGTCGCAGGTGAAGCTAATGTATAGTTTATTCTAGACTATCCTCCACAAGGTCATTCGGTTGCTGTTTTCTAAACCTTTGTGGTGCGGCGTTGTGGTTACTCTATGGCGGCGCGACGGGTGCGCAGAATACCCTCAATGCAGCCGGTTCGACCTTGGCTTGAATCGGTCCGGACTCGATTTCCTCCCCGTCGAGGTCATTGAAGCTTCCCTCTGTGATAGGCTCTAGGCGATACGCGACGCATTCAATAAACTCGGCAATCGAGCTGTCAACATGAGTTCCGTGTTCGAGGCCAAGCAAGAGACCAAGAATCTTGAATCGAGATACGGGACCGCTGTAGCGAGAGGCAACAGAGATAGAGCACGGAGCGTTAGACTAGATTGGAGCGGCGTGCCGTAATTAAGCACCTTCAGTTTCTTGTTCTGTGTTCACACTCACCGAATAACAAGAATGTGAAAAACGCCGTCTTGCATCTGCGAAGGCGGGCAATGATAAGTGCCAACAGACGCATGCGTCACCTGTGAAGCCCAGAGCATCACGAAATCGTCTTCAACTGACGTCCAATCGGATGGCACAGGTTCCGAAAGTGCCGGCAATGATCCAATTCCTTTGGTCTTGCTATCGGCATTCGGAGGAAGGTACGACAGCTTGGCTCGATACTTGCGCAATTTGAGCGTCCGCCAGACGGCCCAAATATCAAATCGACTCGATCCAAGGCAGCGAATGTATTCCGATTCCAAGTCAACGTCGGCAATCATGGCCCACGTAAAGGTGAGAAACGACGCATAACTCTTGTCGCCGACATAGTAGGTTGACAAGTCCATCGGAGTTGTCTTGCCTTTGCAAATGACAAACATGGACTCTAGCTGGGAGTAATTTTCCTAGATAAGCAAAAGGAGTGGGCGCAAAACGATAAGGTGTGAGATACGATCGCCGCACATTGCAACTCTGCCCCATGCAGACGGATCTATCAATCCATTCATTCATGAGTCTAGTCCACTTGCTCTTACCTCACTGGCATGCAAAATACTCTTGGCCAATCCGTTGCCCGTCCCACACCCCACAACTCCCAATGTCAACTTCTTACGAACCTCCTCCGCATCCTCCCTCGCCTTGATACCTTGAATCGTTTCGTGCAAGACACCATCGCCCCCCATGCAAATGTAAGCATCGTATTCCGACAAGTTTTCCTTGTTCTTCATGTAGTCTTCGGCATCCCTGGTAGACTCTGTCGTGTACATGTCATGATCAATACAGGCTTGTTCCAGCATGGGTTGGACGATATTCTCGTAAACCTTGGTGGCCGTGTTGGTACCAGCCTTGGGATTGACCAAGACAAGAAATTTGCGACCAACTGTAGGATTGGAAGTAGTGGTGGTAGACGTCGTAGGAGTATCTGAACTGGTGGCAGTGGTGGCGCTATCCTGATCCGCTACACTGGAGGCGACAGTTCGAACGGCTTGGGCAAGAGTACGAATGTCGGCAAAGTCTTGACTGGGCACGACTTCTAATCGTCGGTGATGTGGGTAGCGATGACCGTCGCCCGAGGGTTTGTTTGGATTCGGTGGTAATGTAGGTGTAGCAACATCGTCCCGTAGCGCAATACTGCTATTCTTGGAAGTGCCACTCAAGCCGCACCACGACAACCACGATTCGTTCTTGGGGTCCTTGCGGGGATAAGAGAAGATATTGAGAAAGGCAGTGGCCTGTGTGTCATAGGGAATGGCATCTGCAGCGTCGTTGCTGTTGCTTGTCGTCGTAAAGATTTTTTCCAAGTCTTCTCCGAGGGGTTTGAAGATATCACAAGACGCATCCATGCTACTAGTAAGTTGTTCGTTGGTGTCTTCTCGTTGTGTTTGTTCCTCGACAGTGTTTCGAAATCGATCCGCATCACCGCCCGTTGTGCCGGCAAACAGTTTGATTTCCAAATTGGCGCCAATGACGTCGCGTGGGTCCATCACATCCAGGACAACTTCTTCATTCTCCGCAACACGAACAATCTTGAGCAAGTGCTGTTCTGCATCGTACTTGAGAATGCACATTGCATCGTCTCTCTTGCCGCCAGGCCAGTGGCGAGGGACATAGAGCTTGGCACGAGAAGCTTCCTCGGTGGGCCAGCGGATGCTGCTGGTAACTTTGGCCGGCGGCGGCGACATGATGTCGTGATCGTTTGCCAGAAGGGGTTCTTGGAGGGCCATGCAAGACTACTGCGATCCGTAAAGTAAAACAAGCGGGGCTCTCTTCGATGTCCAACAACAACAAGGACGACCACACAGCAGAGACACGGGTCTGTATGTACGATATGGTGAAGGAAAAGGTGCGCATTGCCGCCAAAATTCATAGGGTGCGAGCTTTGTCTTGAAATTGAAATCCTGCACAGACTTCGCGAAACTTGGAACTATTGAAGATGACGGCGACGAGTGCACATTCAACATGACACAAGATCACATGTACAACGACGGTTCGACGTTCGACCTCATCTTGCCCTCGCTGATCTCATCGTTACCATGTGCGGACGTGCTGCTCAAACGCAAGGTGCTGTGAGAGCAGCCGAAGCAATATTAATGAAGAGAGCATCATCGTCGACCTCCTCCTCGTCGGGTGATGGCGGCAACGCGAATAGTACTTCCACTAAGCCAGCTCAAGAAGAACAGCAACAGCAAAAACACGAAGAATTTACTGCTTCGACTCAATTCCAAGACAACTACAACATGGCCCCTGGAATGAGCAGCGTCGTCTTTTGGATGGACAAGAACTCGTCTACTTCTAATACAGCGACGAACCGCCTTTGTGTCGACCGAAAGGTTTGGGGCCTCGTTCCCAAACACGGCACACCCCAGCACCCTCTCCACCCCAACGACATGTCGCAGCATTTCAGTAACTTAATGTTCAATGCAAGGTCCGACACGCTCCTGGACAAGCGAACCTTTCGCTCGCTGTTTATGAAACGACAGACATGTCTCATTGCAGTCGACGGATTCTTTGAGTGGAAGGCGGCCGCGCTCAAGGGCAGTCGCAAGCAACCGTACTTTGTATATCGAAAGCCGCCACAGACATCTCATGACGACAGCATCACTCAGACTACACAGAGACCGTTCTTGCTCTTGGCAGGATTGTGGACGTCCGTGTCAACTGGTCGGTCGGAAGAACCCACCCTCGACACATACACCATTCTCACCACCGACGCTTGTCCCTGCCTCACTTGGTTGCACTCCCGAATGCCCGTCTGTATTTGGGACGACGAACTTGCCTACCAGTGGCTCACTCATCCATCTCCCACCCTACTGCAACAATTGGATCATTCGGCACGAACCACACCCGAAACTCATTTGCAATGGCACGCCGTCTCGACCCAAATGAGTTCCATGAAGTATCGTACTGCCGATGCCATTGCGCAAGTGAAAGAGTCTACTACTCCCAGCGTCAAGAACTTCTTTATGGCCAAGTCACCGTCGATGTCGCGGTCAACTGCCTCGTCGTCAATGTCGCCCACGAAACGCAGTGCAATCAAGATACCCACAACGACGACGACCAGAGGTACTACAACTTCTAGTCCAGCTGATGCATCGCCTGCGCCACGAAAAAAAGCAAAACTAGTTGCTGCACCCACGAAGAAAAGCATTGCATCGTTCTTTTCACCGAAACCAAAGAATCGACCACGATCCCCAACGAATAAGAGTGACTAGTAGTTATTTACGATTAGCTTTTGCGTAGCAGTTGTGAGCAGTGTGAGGCTTTGTTCAGGGTGAATTGAAAAAAGACGAATGGCATCGGCAGTGTGTATTTGGGAGTAGACATAATAAACATATCGTTCCCTCTCCGACCCCTTTTTTACCGTTAGACCTTGTGAACAGAGCTTTCGGCGGCGATGACAGTGACGGGCGTAGAAGCGTTAGCCCAAGTGGTCGTCGTAGACTGCTGTGTTTGGATGTTGGATGGCTGGCCATTCGACTTCTGGTTTAGACATAAATCGAGCAAGGAGCACACGACTGTAAGTACGCTATTTCAGCGAGATTTATACAGGAGCGACACATAGGCATGATCAGAACATACCTCCTCGGCCGGAATCGCCAGCAGCGCAGACTGGATCGGAATATTGTCGATGGGACACTTCGGTTGGCCCATGGGAGTTTGGAGACTGGGTTTAAGACAGCGGTGATGAAAGTAATGACCGCACGGATTTAGCTGCGTGTCCACACCGGTGGAATGGCACAGATCGCATTTTGTAGCGTTTGGGACTTCCACAGATGAATTGATGGCACTTGGGTCCGCATTCATCGCCGGCTGAGAAACTGCAGCAGGAGTGGCCGAATTGTTCGTCGATGACTCTTGAGTCGGCTGTTGCCCTGGATACTGTTGACTGTCGCTTGCCTGAGCAAACGACTTGGATGCCACTGGTGCCGGCGCCGTGTACGAGTACTGATTGTACTGCGTCTGCTGCTGCTGACGCAAAAACTCCTGCGATAGCGTTCGCTGTATCTTTGCAGGAAGGGCAAGATCTGTAAGTCTCTCGGAACTCCTACTGACAGAGATGAGCCCACGCGCGGCCATAGCGTCATCGTACGCGCGTTTGAGCACCCCCGACTCCGGCTCTTTCGCTACAGTGGTGAGCGGTGCTGGCTGTGGCGTGCCCACGCTCGTTGCTGGTTCGTCGTTAACAGTGTGTTTCATCGTAGTCCCAGTGGACGGAGACTCGTCGGCATCGAGCGACAAGCCCACATCATTATCCTCCTCACGTTCTCGCTTGACGCCTCTTCCGCCTTGATCTTGATCCTTCGCATTGAGGTTCGAGCTGCTTCCCCTGTCTCCAAAGAAAACTTCCAGAAAGGCATACGAATCGTGCTTTCCCATCGACTCGAGACTCTTTACCTGGGCAAGGTTGCCGCTCTTGCTCAAGTTCCCCTGACTTGCAAGGTCCGCTCCGCTGAGACTGGTGATACTCTTTACACCCGTCATTGATCCGAGATTGTTCAGAGAGGTGATACTGGAAAAGTGTGGCCAGGAGCTGAGAGACGGGACGCTCGTCAAGAGACTTGACGACCCAAACTTGAGACCTTCTGCTTTCCCCGGTCTGTTGTTGGTCTCAGACGCCTGCCGAACTAAATCCTGATCACGTTGAAACAGCTCCATAAGCACAGCATGACTGTCGTGTTTGCTCATCATTCCTGAAAAGCTGGCGGGGTTGCTACTAATCGGAGCAAGCGAACCGATTGACCCACTCGTCGACATCGGCACCCCCGCCTCCTGCTGATAGTACTGAGTGCCAAACGGCTGCTGTGCCCCTGTCACGGTTGTTTGTGTCTGAGGTTGTGGGAAGAGCGGATTTCCGAACGCGTCGTACTTTCAAAGCAAAACAGTCAGCGACAAGGTGTGAGAATCTGGTCGAAAGTAGAATGACATCACGAAGCTCGTCGATCGACACATGTCAGCTTACCTGCTGTTGCTGAGTCTGATAGTCTGCACTCTCCCCCGCTTCTCCATCCTGAGCGGAAAGAGGCATGGGAGCCATAAGCCCTGGTACAACTCCTGCAACAGACACGCCTCCGCCGGCTCCTGTCGTCGCCAACTTGCCCTGCTCGAGCTGTTTCTTCAACATGGGTTTCCATATCCGTCGTCGCGCGTTCGTGAACCAATTCTTCAGCTGCTTCTTATCTATTCCAGTCTTCTGCATGAGCATGAGCTGATCCTGCGGGGTC
>OLMU01000813.1:0-10181 GCA_900291995.1 Licmophora abbreviata | reverse complement strand
GGTTCATCTCGGGCGGGAGGAGCTTCAACCGCACAAGCCATTCTGGGAGCGGCGAGGACAGCTCAGGTCGACCTGGCACGGTCCGCAGCAGCCGCAGCGGCACGCAGATCCGACCCACTCTGGTACCGCACGGACGAACCAGTCCAGAGCATTGCTGAAGGCAGTTTTATGGCATCTGAGAAAGTCGGAGTGTTGGCAAACCAGATCGAACTCGTCGAGACAGCCTTGGCTCGGAATCACTTGACACGAGCAGACATTTCTCCCCAGGCCTTTGCTTGTCTGTTGGAACAAGCCCGTCGCCATGCTTTGGAGTTGTTGGCGGACGCCCAAGACTACGCGTACAGCGCCAATCGATATGATATTACTCGCGCTGACCTCACCATTGCCAATGAATTCCGTGCCGACCAGCCGCTCGCCGTCGCCACACAGACACCGAAATTGCTCGTGCAGGCGCAGCACGTCAATCGCATTCCGCTTCCTCCGATTCCGACTCATTGCTACACAGGCGTGGTGATTCCCCCTGAACCGTACTTGTTGACGGCGCGCACGTTCGATGTGGTGAGTGGAGCGCAAGTTGCGCAGCGCATGATGGTCCAGAAGCCTCAAGCACCCGGAAAAGTAGGAAAACGAAATGGCAAGGGCGCTGATGGTGCTTCCAGTAGTAGCAAACCGGGGTATGGAGCATCGCGGGGAAGACAGATACCCATCAAGATCAACCAAGGCGAAGCAGCATCAGCGACCGGTGACAATACTACGATGGCAGCAGCCGCGGCGACACCTGCGCCGGCGGCAACGAATCAGGGCGGGCCGCAGGCAATGGACATTGACACGGCTCCTACTACTGACAGCGCACCGGCGAACACAATCGCAGCATCTGCGCCACCGACGGGAAACCATACAGGAGGTGGAATCACGATGCAGTCGACGCAAGGGAGTACAGAAGCTGGAGCAAAGCGCAAGGTAGATGACATGTAGTAGTTAAATATCCGTCGCTGGGCTGGGTACTAATTTGAAATTTATCGAGACATATGTGTCCATTGCAGCATACCACGAGTCGCCTCGTTATGTTTCCAGTCGAAAAGCGAAAGCTGCTGCTCTATCCGTACCTGACTCCAAACAGGAACCCACAGCTGAACCCTGACGCCGAAGGAAGCTTGTGTACCATGAGATTCTTGAATTTGGCCCAGTAAAGTTTGACGTCCTTGGTAGTGAGCTGTCCGTCCTTGTCCTGTTGTGTTAAACCGAGGAGAGACCAGAGAAATCAGTATTACAAGCCAGACTAGTACAGCCTCGTGTTGCAGCGAAATTCACATCACAAAATCTTCTACTCTGTACCGGCAGTTCTACTACTCACCAAATCCATCTTATCCTTGGCGTCGTACTTGATCTTGGCCCAGTCAATGTCAATGTATCCAGTGGCGACAAGGCCTTGGCCGACAATGGCAGCACATCCGACCAAGAAGGCGACGGCCTTGCCGATCTTTTTCATGGCCACTCCACTGCAGTAGCCCATGACGCCACCAAACGTGATATTGGCCAGGTACGGCTTCAGCTTGTCAATCGTCGTTTCTACTTTGTCAGAGACCATGGTGAAGAATGCAAAAAGGAGCAGGAGACGGTGCAGGAATGGCAAACCGTGTACGACAGTGATGAGGAGGAGAGGTGAGCATACAACAGAACAAGACGCGATTTTTCTGTTTGGGTTCACGTGTTCGCGTTGCTGCGTCATCACCCCGTTGAACTTCAACTGTGTGTGTGCAATGCAGGTTGAAGGTTGTTAACCCTTTTTTCTCCAAAAGCAGGATGAAGTACCACAGATTTGTGTAGACCTCTTCGTAGAAAATATCCAAAATTCGGAACTGAAAAAGATACCACGAAATCGGATGGTTCTGGACCATGGCGATTTTGTTCGACGGCTCATCACAAGCGGCCGTCTTTGATGTACAACGTCCCCCCTCTCACCAGAAGTATCCCATGAGTGCATTAAGTATATACTACTTCGTATGATGGACGATGAGCGGCCACGGTCTCGCCAAAATCGACGTGCATGGAGGCCAATAGCAGCATACGTGACGCTGATCCTGTCACAACTCGTCTTCGCACCTTCGCTGCCAGGATACGTTCATCCGGATGAATTCTTCCAAGGCGGACAAGAACTCTGGTTCGGGTGTCCACCGAACACTCCATGGGAGTTTGAACCGCGGCATGCCGTGAGGAGTGTGGTTCCACCTGCCATTATGACGTGGCTTCCACTGAGAACGTATGCACTCATGAAAAAGGGTCGCGCGGACATGAAAACATCGCTTTCTGGTTTGGAAGTATTGATCGTTCCACGAGTATTTTGTATCTTCTTGAGTGTGCTGGTGGTATATGGGTGCATTTGGCGGTTGAGTTGCGTCAGCTCAGCACAGAGAGGCGCGGTCGTTCCAACTTCGGTTTTGATAGCGGCCTCGGCATGGCCATCATGGGTGTTACTCAGTCGACCCTTTTCCAACTCACTTGAGACGGTCTTGCTGGCACTGTTGCTGGTAGTATCCATGAGAAGAACCAGACATATGTGGAGAGATGCTCTGATTGGAATACTGTGTGCGCTTGGACTCTTTACACGATTCACCTTTGTCGGTTACGCGATACCGTCCGTACTCTCCTATCTGACCGACAAGTTCCTATCGAAGCGCATGGCGTCCATTCTGCAGTGCATGGGGGTAGCATTTTTCGGATTTCTGGTAACCGCATCTATGTTTATCTACGTCGACGCCTCATTTTACGGAAGTTCGTCATTCCAGGCATGGACGTCATTCATTACGCCGCTCAATGGGATTCTGTACAATTCCAAATTTGAAAACTTGCAGACGCATGGGCTGCATCCAAGATGGACACACGCCGTGGTCAATATGTCGCTCTTGTACGGACCTCTCGCAATTGCATTTTATCTGTATTTGGGACACGTGCTGCTGGACTGGACGGTACGACCAGGGCGTGCTGCGGGGACGACGGATTGGGCAACACCCAATCCCTCAACCTTGCGATTCGTCCACCCGAGCACGATCCGAAGCACGTGCGTTTGGACCATTGTATTGGGACTATGCTTCTTGTCGCTGGCACCGCACCAAGAACCCCGATTCTTATTGCCAGTGCTGGTACCGCTGTGTGTACTTTCGGGTGACTTGGTGGTCAAGTCACGTGCGTTCATCATCGGTTGGGTCGTCTTCAACGTAATTCTATTGGTGGTCTTTGGCATATTACATCAAGGCGGTGTTGTCCCAGTGCTTGTAAGCGGATTGCGATCCGACACCATCGACCCAGGAACTACCGTATTCTTCTTTCGAACATACATGCCGCCCACATTTGCCTCCCGACGTGGAGAAACCTCGTGCACAGCAGCGGCCGAGGCTCCGTATTGCGACGTCGACGCGTGCCCGCCGCAAAGGTTTGTTGATCTCCGTGGCGGTAGTACCGAATCGCTTACTGAAGCTATCACTGCCCATCTCGACTGCTCGTCGGGGGCGGTCCCACGATCTGCACATATCGTGACATCCACGCTCATCTCGTCTAAGGGAAGACCGACGCTTGACGCGATATGTTTGATCGGCGAATCGTACTCATGTCGACAGCTGGGAGCACACTTTCCCCATCTAAGCACGGAGGATCTTCCCTCCTACGACGGCTCGTTCCTCAAGATGATTCGAAACATGGAACTAGGTGTCTATGAAATTTCGTGTGCAAATTAGGTCCTAAATATGTACCTCACATTATTTAGAATTTGTTCGATGGAGATGGTCTATCTGGCGGCAAGTATCGTTTGTTGTTGTCTGTTTGTACAAGTGGAGTGCATTTTAGTATGGCGAACAGTTTGTGTCCCTAGTCGAGTGCCCATCTTTCCACCCCGTATCCAACGAACTTTTCGCTGGTCCTCTTGAAGCCTGCTCCTTCAAACCCGAATCCCAGCCTGTCCGCCTCGAACTCCAACATGTCAACTTCAGTCTCGGTCAAGCGCCAACCCATTGCCCCGATATTGTCCTTAAGTTGAGCATTGGTTCGCGCCCCTGGAATCGGGATCGCACCTTTGCAAACAATGTAATTCAATGCTACTTGCGCAATTGTCTTGCCACGAGTCTTGGCGATGCTTTCCATCACCTTGAGCAGCGGACTGACTCCTCCTTTAGGGATCGTGATGCCATCGCCCTTGACGTAACGATTGAGGTCTCGCAGTTCGATGTTCGTCTTCTTGCTGGACGTGAGCGACGCAATCGTCTCTTCCGATACACTGGCACTCATCTCGCTCGTGTACTTGCCAGTTAGTAGGCCCATCGCAAACGGGAAGAAGGCAAGGACCTTGATTCCGAGTTCGTCGCACTTGTCGACTGTTTGCTGTGCGCCATTATGACGTCCAATAAGAGAGTAGCCAATCTGGTTAGAAGCCAGCGGCACACCCCGTTTGGCAAGGGCTTCCTGGCAACGCGCAGCAAGAGTGGGCCCGTAGTTGCAGACCCCCACATTTGAAATGAGCCCTCGATTGTAACACTCAGCAAGCCCGTCCCAATACACTTCGTCTTTGGATTCGCCCAGCCCCAAAAATCTTAGTGGTTGTACGATATCGGGCATGTGTAACTGGTACAGGTCAATCTTGTCGACTCCCAACCGTTGCCGAGATTGCTCACAGGCGTCCACGACACTCTGCGCGGTCGTCCGCCAGGGCGACGGTGTGAACTTGGTGGCAACCACAGGTTTCACTCCATCTCCCGACTGATACACTTTGGATCTCTCCAATAGTTTTCTTGTCAACATTTCAGTCTCGCCCCATCCGAGTCCGAGCGCCGTCTTCAGGTTTCCGCCGTAACGTTCGGCTGTATCGAAGAAGGCAGCGTTTGAGGCCGTTGCCGAGTCGACAAGCGACTGGAGCTCAAGACTCTCAAGCTCCGTTACTGCACGAGGAATGCAAGGGGTTGCTTTTGTTAGTATCCAGACAGTTGCTCAGTTGCATACAACCGACCATTCACCATCACATCGCACTTACGACTATCGCTCGACCACGAGATTGTTCCCACGCCCACACTCGGCACTTGCAAAGACCCGACTGTGGTGGTGTCTGTAAGCTGATCTGATTTCGTCCTCACTTTGGAGTCCTCCAGAAACATGGTCATGTGTCGACGTGCGTGCCGGCCATGCCTCGTTTGGAAAGCGTTCGATTTCGGTGTCAATCCATTGTGACGGGGAACACAAAAGGAGGAGGCTGGCGCTGCGACCAAAAGAATTAAGCCGGCAACCAGCGTGGGCGAAGCAGCGTTTCCGGTTAGCTTCATCGTGACTTGAACTCACAGGTGATTGCTTCGATGCAGGGAAAAGAGAGAATGGATTGTGTTTGACGCAGTGGCAGCGTGATGGGTCGATGGTCTATATCGTCAGCGCAGAACTCATCAGAACACAAAAAGTGAGCAAGTGACTGTGATGTGGACGAAATATGGAACACGTCATCCGCACGCAAGTTTTGTCATGACATTTTCAAATTGCGCCGATTTCGAATGGTATTTCGCGACGAAAGGATCTGCACATTGAACATACGAAACAACCACAATGGACAGCAGTAAGGCATTCTGGTTGTTTACAGCCTGCGTCAACGCAATAAAGTCAACACCATTCAAGCCATAACGTCGTCCACGCAACATTCCAATGTTAATAACAATATGAAGTGGAATCGAAAAAATGTGTCATCACATGCAAGGTCCTAGTTGATGGCAATGAAGGCACTTGGGTATCTGGGAGAGTTTCCACCGTAGCATTCTTGGTTGTCCACTCACCGCGTGAGCAGACAAGAGCAGCAGTTTGACCGCTTCCAAGCGATGCCAAAACAGCAAGCCCATCTCGGCAATAACCTGAGTTGCGTTGGTCCACGTGGCAAAAAAACTTATTAAAGCCGACAAAAAGGATGAGCACTGGATCGATCTGCTCAAGGATGGTGATGAGTTTGCATCTTTGAAAAAATGTGACTCACGAGTCCTGTTTGCGACGTTATCACACGTTCAGCGTACCCCACAATCGACGAGGACCGAGTTTGCTATGACAAAGTACGAATAGACATACAGCTCTAGTCATCGCTTAGCTCGATTAGGATAAGCCAGAAGAGATAGTCGGGTCTCGTTGCTCGTCCGCAGCTCGAACAAGGTCCAATACGTTCGTCAACGCGTCCCGCCACGCCTTCTGGCGTCTATCGGAAAGAGCCTCTTCAGTCAACGCGTTATTTGCGTGTCGTTTTTCCTCCACCTCTGCTACTCGAAGGGAGCGCAGAAGCCCAAGAAATGCCGGCTGTAATGATTTGTCTTCGTCCAACATCTCCCGTAGAGTCTTTCTCGTTTGATCTATACTGTGGTGTGGTAAAATATCCTTCAGCAAGATTTTCATGGATAGCTCGCAGCAAGCTTGATCCAGCCCCATCTTAGATTTCAAGGCCTCTTCAACAAACTTGACTGCTTTCGCATGTCGTCCAATCCGAAAGGAGGCAATGAGAGACCCTTGAAAACCTGCAGGAGACATAGTCAGCCCAGATTCCATACGCTTTTCCTGAAGGTCAAGTGCATCACCCCACGCTCCAGCCTGGAGATAGGCCAATAGAGCAGCGTCATAGCATGCTGCCCTCGGAGCAATTCCTTCATGCTCCCCATTCGATAGCGCTTGGAATAGTGCCAGCGCCTCATCTGTCCTTCTTGCCGCTGCGAGACTATGGATGACAGCACCGTAGGCTTCTTCTCTGCCCAGTGAACAAGTGAATGTGAGTGCATATGATAATCGCCACTCGTATCTGCAATGGCAACCTCGACTTACCCGGGATTTGCGCCAAGACGGTTCATGTCTTTTAGGATTTCTTCGGCAGAATCAGCGTCTGCCGTCTTTGCGTGCCCTTTCAGGGCAAGCGTGAATATTCTACGTTTCTCGGGAGTTGGCATATGGTTGCCGGGATCCACGATGCAGCTTAGGAGTGTATGCGCGCTTTGCATGTCTCCAGTCCCGACGCAAATTTCCATAGCCGCCATAAACGCTTGCGGAGGAGGATGAACGCTCGATGGATCATTTGGCACCTCCGATGCTGATTCGGTTCCTGCTTTCTGGTCGTTTGGAGGCATGATGGCATCTCCAGATGCTGTAGTTGTCACCGAGGTGTCAGTCTCGATCCCTTCGAAAGTTATCTCAGACCCAGGAAGCGTCAAATCTATATTCTCAATAAGCCTTGCATCATTGGGGCTGGCTCGATCGGTTGACTCGTGCCCAGTGCCTTCACGCTGAGCTAGCAGTTGATTTTCATCGTGGGACTCTGTTTCACTTCCAACGTGTTGATCATCCAACGAAGAGGAAGACTTGAAACTAGCAATGTCTCTATATGGAGCATCGTAAGAACGCACGACGAGATCACATGCCAGGTCGGCATCTCTTACCGCGTTAGCCGCTCGCAGCCCGATCTTTAACAATGATGGGGTTGGCCAGAATGTATCGTGTGTGACTCGTAGTGCCAAGAATGCCCTCTTGACAAGCGCATCGGATACGGTGCCATTTTCTCTGGAGAGCCGATGAATAAGGCGCTTCCAAACGGCGAATTTCAGATGAACTCTCTCGTTATGTGTGTTGGTCTCAGGTAATGGATCAAAGATATCTAGAATCGCTCCTAACATATCTGAACAGTCGATCCGTTTCCCTTGTCTATCGCGGACAGGCCAATTTATAGCAGCCGTTGCTACTTTTCCAACTCCGTATTCGTTCGTATCACCCAGCTCCTGTGTAGCGAAATAGACGACGAAGTGCAATTGAGTGAAGGACCAACTCGGCTTGTGTTCGACCGATACCGTTGCTTACCTTACAACATGATTTGACAAGCGACACTGCCTCCGCTTGCATGTTCTCGCTTCGAAACATGTGCATGAGTGAAAGAAAAGCGCTAGGTGGAAGTGTCACATCCCGCG
Organism: Licmophora abbreviata; assembly: GCA_900291995.1. Taxonomy (NCBI): domain Eukaryota; phylum Bacillariophyta; class Fragilariophyceae; order Licmophorales; family Licmophoraceae; genus Licmophora; species Licmophora abbreviata. Next base: position 2,232 of record OLMU01000813.1, on the reverse strand, counting down.
TATCATCTGCCATTAGACGTTTCATCAATTCGTCGGCCTCTTTCAGTCGACTTTTTTTCTCCAAAGCGTGCATTCCTACGACAATAGCGTCGTCAGTAAGCGATACACCAGACGAAATCATATCGCTACACACTGTTGCAGCCTCCGAAGGAGCCTGGGCTCGTTTGCCGAGAGCAAGCATCATTATGACATACGTGCTGGCATCTGGAGCGCCGTCCGTTGGAATTCCAGGAACGTCAAAGTCTTTCATTCGCCGGTAGACGGTAACGCAGTTCTGGATAGCTTCCTCTGTGCTCAGCGTAGAGAGCACCAGCTCAAGAAGAATCATGTTATATTGAATGGTTGATAGAGTGTCACCCGGTGCGCTCTCTTCCAATATGATCTCTAATCTTTCGAGAATAGTTGATGAATCTTTTCCGTTTTTCTCGTATGTGTTTAGCGCGAGGTAACCATCACTGTCGTTGGAGTCCAAAATGAGCTCCTCTTCAACGACATCTGGGTTACTTGTGTCGCCATCTTCGCTTTGATTTTCCGAGTTGGGCTGACTTGCTTCGTCTAGGGCCGCCCAGTCCGTGTCTTCCATCAAGTCAAGCAACATCACACCACGGTCAACGAATGATTGACCATAGTGAGAATCAATTTCATCAACAACGGTGGTCTCCTCGAACAAGTTTTCATTTTCAAAGGAATCCGGTAGAAGCGGCATGCTCCACTCATTTGGCACGGGCTCTTGTGCATCTTCGCCCTGCAGTCCCCCCATCGTAGGCTCCATTATCGCCATTTCTGCCGAAGGGATTGTCGAAAATGCGTCGTTCGTACTTCTGAAGCCAGCATCATTCTCACCAAGATCCAGCAGGTCCACCAAAGATGTGCTTGCTTCATCTTCAGAGTCAATCGCAGTCGCATTCTCATGACTGGTGACGCTATCCTCTCGGTCTTTCCCAGACCTTACCATGCTGTCCGGCGGTTCTGTCCAAGATGGATCGTCTGATTCGTTCTTGTCGTCGCTTTCCAGCAGATCCATCAGTGAGACGGGTGCCACATCGGTCGAGTCGAATGCCTTTGGCCCGTCCTGACGAGAGCTATCAACGGCATTCTCTTCGATGGGCTCGTCTAGTAGGTCCGAGAGGAACAGAGATTCCATATTAATATCATCCAGTCTATCTTGAGATTTCTCGCCATTGTCAATGCCACGAACATCCTCGAACGCTAAACTGTTCTTAGACGAAGCACCGATGTCACTTCTATCGTCCGGCACGAAGGCGCTAACCGGATCGATCTGGAATGGCCCTGGATCGCTCAAAGTCGTTGTGGTTGTTGGCGCCGTCCAGCTCCCGAAATCCGCTTCTGTTTCGACTCGTAGCCGTTGCCGTTGCCGCCTCCGAGACTCACGACGTTTGAGACGCCGCTGCCACTTTTCTTTCAACTGAGGCCGTTGTTTCGTAATTTCGTTTGTACTTTTGGACACGGACTTTCGAAGCTCTTCCAGCAGGATTTCTCGAGGCGTCATGGTGGGCGTCGCGGGCATTCCAGATGCTTCAGACTTTTCCGAGCCTGGCGAGTCGCTCGCAACGACACCGGGCTCACCAGCGCTTGCGGTGTCGAACACCCGAGGAAGGCCATCGAGATTGTCGCCGTCCGTGTTGTTCTTGAAATATCCGGAGTCTCGTGAGAGGTCATCTTCTTCCGACAAGCCGGAGAACATTCGATGCCCGAGAGGTTCGCTGAATAGCTTGGTCGTCGCCATGAGTGACCTCCGTCGAACTAGCGAGCCCCACGGTCGTATCCGGGTCGAGGTGTAGATTTCGAAGCGATGCATAACAGTCCGTCGCCGCAGTATTCGAAAGCCCACCTGCGAGGCCATGGTAGAATCCTGCTTTCTTATCTCCTCTCACGCCTCCGACTGTTTTAAAGTGATGCCGTTTGGCTTGTCATGGTCGTATACACCCTAAAGCTGATGTGGTACAAACATCTGGATATGGCGCGCAATTTTTCTGTGGTTGTGAGGCAAAGGAAGTCTCGAATTGAGTCGAAGGGTTCAATCCCAAAACTTCCAATAGCGAAAACGTCAGCGGATGTCGCAGCGACACAACAGCGAGCGTTGGCATCCTCGTCGCCGAAATGAATGAATCTCACGCGAATGTGATGACTGATGATGATGCTGACCATGATGAGGGCATTCATCACGGGACTCCTTCTTCCTGCTTCCATTTAACTCAATCTCGTTAATTT
>OLMU01000802.1:0-28215 GCA_900291995.1 Licmophora abbreviata | reverse complement strand
GTCGTCGAGAAATTTCGAAACAACACAATTGAGGCTATTCGTCTCTTTGAGGAGGAGGTCATCAACAAATCCTACGCGGCCGACCAAGCGGACTTCATTCTGAGCACTTGCCACGGTGCCAAAGATTTGGAATGGGACAATGTCCAGATCTGCGACGACTTCACGGATGCGATTCGAAAAGTCGAGAGAAACGGCCCGCCTTCAGCTGAGACACGTCGAATGGGCGATGGAAGCCCAGCCAGAAAGAAGTCAGGGCGACCCACTTGGCAATTTGCCATCGCACGTTTCACAGACGACTTGAATCTCCTCTATGTGGCCTGCACACGCGCAAGAAAAGTCTTGGCCGTTCCAGAGTCTCTTAGCGGCCTTCTTCATTATTGTGATGTACTGAATGCCTTCATACGATCTAGAAGAAGAGAGAGTCACAGTGCTTTCTTCATGCCCGCTGTGGCTCGGCCGACACGGAATGACGTCGGTCTTAACGTCAACCTCCTTGGGTACACTTCCCTTACCGAGGGGCAGGCCGAGCATCTGTATACCGATATTTGTGAACCACTTCGACTGCAGGCTGGGATAGCGGGCGACAGCCGTCTTGCTGAATCGATTGTGTTGTTTGGGTGTTGTTTCATATTCAAATGGAAGACGCGACAGCATAACTATTTGTAATAGCACATTTCTAGAAGCTAGTCTATTTTTGTTTAGCGTGAGTCTGACGTTTCTTGGGCTTTCGCGGAGGAAGCTCCATCGTCTGCCCTAGCATGATATCAACTACGAGCTTGTGATCGACAAGCCCCATTTCCTTCGCCTTTCCCGTGATGGCATCTTCTCGTCTTTTGGCGTCGCACATGTCGTTCTCCAGCGAGCGGAGTTGATCCAGCAGAGCACCTTCCCGCACGTAGTCGGCCTCACGCCGGTTCATCTCGCCGTCGTCGACATCTTGTTCGCACATAAACTGGTACACGCGAGAGAGATCTCGGAATGTCGACTGGATGTAAGCTGCGGCGTCGTCCGATTCCTGTTCATCTTCGAGTGCGGAAGTGTTCACCAAGGAGATGCCCACCCCAGGTTTCTACGAGAGAAGACAGACGAGTGGTGGAAGGAATCAGTACCGGGATGATGCCACCTAAGCCGCCGTCCTGCTCAATTTCATAACTTACCTTTTGAACGACGCTGTGAAGGACGCTGCCGCTTGGAGGCAGAATAGTCCGAGGGTTCAATGACATTACCATCTGAAGCGTTTGCTGTGCAGACAACTGTGGCGCTTTATCTGGAGCCAGGAACTGGTTCTTCAGGTACCGATTAAGAGCTGCCGATCCTGCTTTCTCTCCCAGCTTCAGCGAATTCCACGGATATTCCAATCGCACCGCATTGTTCAAGTAGTCGGAAGGGTCCATTTCCGCCAGATCATCACCCAGCTTCGCCCGCTTAGCACCCAGTTCCTCTTCGCCTAGCATCCCCAATAGAGTATGGTCATGCATCGACATGCTCTCATCCACTTTTGGTTTCCGCGCAGCAGCGGTCGGAAGCTGCCGCCGTGACACCACGTTCTGCGGCCTCGTCGGTCGCCCGCCAGCGAAGTTCGACTGAGTAGCAGCAAGGACAGGGTCGGTCGGAACGGATTTCCTCTTGGACTTTCTCACCGCGACTTTAGGTGCGGATTGTTTTGTCTCGTTACTGGTCGCAATTGTCTCCCTAGCAACCTCCTCCTTGTCGCTATCGGACATCTTGCCATCCGCGTCGTGTGGCATGGGAATAGGAAGAGACTTAGCGGTAAGCTTTGGTATGGAAAATCCTTTTCTCGGAGAAGGGGTTTGGCTAGGCGGTTCGGAAATTGAGGAAGCGAGTGTATCATCGCCATCAGCTGAGGATGGTCGGCACAACGATAACGCGGTAGCAGCAGCTGATGAAGACGGAGTTGATGGGGCGCTCGCTCTTACTCCTTCCGTCTCGCTCAGGCGCTCGCCTTCTTTAGCCGACATCTCTTTTTTATCTCTGGCTCTATAGCTAGTTGCCTCTGTCCAGGACTAAGGCAAGGGGTATGCAGGGGGTTTAAACTGGTATACAGGTATACCCAATCATCTTCATGGTCCACGCGACGTTGTGTAAAACACAACACGCAAACATCAGCATCATCACAGAAAAGAGAATGAAAGCTCGAATGTCTCATCCACGTCTGAGCCATGTCGCCTCATAAGTGGGCTCCGCTGCTAACTGACCATGGGAAACTGGGCATCTCATCATCAGTCTGTTCTTTTCTTACAGACAACACTTTTCTCCGATGGCTCTGCTTCTATCACTACAGTGGACGCATCCAACGCAACCTCGCGAGAAGATTGACCGGTGTAGCTCAGCGGAGACAACGCACTGTCGAACAAACGCTACTAGACTGATAACTCTACAATGGGGTTTCTTACAAATGGAATATCTACTATAGCTTGCCATCCTCGTCATTGTGAACACTATTGAACTTGCAACGAGACGTAAACCAATTCGACGCTTGCTGTTTTCTCGACAGACTGTCCCATCATCCGTCTCTCCCTCCTACGAGTTGATGCCAACACAACATAGGCAGGTCCTGCTTACTCCTCTTCCGTGTGATATCCGTGCTTGATGTTGTAAGACTTGAAGGAATCTTGCAAGAACATACGGCCCTCGTGGAAGAGCGTAAGACTGATGATCGCCTTGGCGATTCCAATGCCCTGTCCACGGAACACCCCGCGCAGTCCGAACTGTGCCGAGTCCGTCGCCATTTCCTTGAGTGCTGCTGGAAGAGAGATCGACTTGCCCTGGATCGAGTTGGTTTGCATAATAACTTCCAACCGACTCAGGGGGTTGGTCACAAAGACATAAATAGGACTCACGACGGCCGATGCGATGAAGCCCGTCGCGGAGCGACCAAGTCCTGTTTTCTGACCTACTTCACTTTGAATGTACTTTTGCAGCTTGGGCTGGCCGACCAATCCCAGGAGAGCGGAAGCCATGGAGTGCCCCATGAGTGGGATAGTTCCTCGGAAGAGAGGGACGAAGCGTTGGGCGGCACTTTCCTTGAGAATTTCCCAGATTGGCTTGGTGGCGCCCGTCTGCTTGAAGTAGGCGCGTTGCTGCTTTTCAATCATGCGAATCGGGTTGATGAATGGGGCACTGAGAATCGAAGCACCGAAAGCAGCAGCATAGCCTGGAGTCTCTCCTTCTCCCAGAAAGAATGAGATGCCTAGAAGGATTCCGAACTTGGGAATGCGCTTGAAGCCGACTCCCACGAGACGAGGGCCGACTCCGGAGAGCGAAGCCGAGACCGGATGGCTTCTAAAGACAGCCTGGGCTTCGGCGGTGGCAACCTTGGGATCAACAGGCTTTCCCGCCAGATCCTTCGCGTACTGCTGAACCAGCTGTCGGTATGCAGTGACTGGATTGTCCATGATGGTCTGAAAGGCCGAGCCTCCCAAGTATGCCGACATGGCCTGAAACTGGGAAAGTCCGCTTTTTTTCACAACAAAATAGTCATCTGGGAACGGGCTGAAGCTGTTCATCTTGAGTGACATCGTCGATATACAGTGCGGCGGGGCAGAGGAGAGGGCAAGAGGGACGAAGGCGTTCAAACGCGTCGGAGCCAACGCACAGCAAGGACAGCAATGCCGCTTTACTGTGTGGTGTATATGATGATGACTTCGAAATGCGAGTACGCAGTGGCACACCGTCATCCACGAAGCCCTCGGCAGTACCGGAGTCCACGTGAATTTACGTAGGATGACCACGTACTCACGGCCTGTGGCATGGGACCAATGACAATGCAAAATTGGAATGACCACAGCATCAATGTCACGCCGGCCGTCCCGATTTGCGAACACACGGGCGAACATCCGATCTCATCTGCAGGGTATTCTAGACACCATCAGGTATCATACCAGGCACGAGAGTTCATCGACTTTCGCGTAAGGCATCCCGCATGTGCAGCGTCCCACCAACACAGAAAGTGCAACCCCGCCTCGAAGCCCAGTCGTCGGGTGGAATGGCGGCGTACAACTCGGGCTGCTAGGCTGGATTGGATTGTACGAAGTAATAGGCTGCCTTGGTCTTCAGCCAGCGTCGTACACAGCTTTAATAATAAAAGCATCTGGATCAAACATGAATCTACGCATCTTCGTTGCTCGTACTCATCTCTCTCATCTCCTGTAAGGGGCCGTCCGTCTGCTTACGTTTCTTTTCATCTCGTTTTTCCAAGTCTCGAATCGCACCCTCGATTTCTCGCTCGGACATGCCCTCCATCTTCTCGCGCAGAATCGCGTTTTCTCGGGAACGTGAGAAGCCATCCTTTAAATTGTCAATGTTGCGACCAAACTCTTCGAATCCTAGTGCAGACCCCTCCCGATCTTCGTCCCAGGAGGCACTCATCATGGAGTACGTAATGCCCTATCAAACGAAATTAAATGATGAGTGAGCGAAAGGCACGATCAGACGCACACTGGATGCCTGAGGCTACCATAGAACGAACGCACCAGCAGGCCAAAGACTAACAGCGCAATAGTTGCTGCAGCCACCATGACGGGCTCAAACTCCACATTCTTGTATGTCGCAAAATACCAGAATGCGACGAACGTTCCCATGCCGCCGAATAGAGGAATCCCCACAAAGGGCAACATGCGCTTTCCCATTCTCTGAGCAACTTGCTCCGGAATGACGGCAGCCCCTGCCTCCTCCCTGACGATCTCATCCTGCAGTCGAAGTTCTTTCACTTTGCGCAGTTCTGCGTCTCGTTGTTCCGCTCGGTCACGGCGGAGTTCCTCGAGCGCCTTTTGTCCGGCGTTCGCTTCTGCAAAGGGGTTGTCGATGGTCTTGTCAGATTCCTCATTGAAACTTTCTTTCTTTCGAGGGGACGGACTCGATGGTTCGGCTCCAAACCCCTTGCCTTTGGCCAGGTACACGCGGGAGGAAAGAATATCTCGACGTTGTGTCGCCGCGGATCTTCCTGGTGTCGAGAAACAGAGAGCACCGCGTACGACGAATAGAGCCACAAGGAACACCGTTACTGAATATTGTTGCATGATCAAGACTCGAAACGAACTGAATGTTGTCCAAACTGAGAGTCGAGAGTCAACAAGTCGATTGCGATGATGCTCATGACATGCATCTTTCGTCAACTCACGGCTTCAACCACACACAATCAACTAACTTTCGACGTGAGGAGAAGCTACTTGCTATAAATACATTACGTACATTATGCTCATCTAGGCGCTTTGAATAGCGTTTCTAGCTTGTTCTCGAGGAGCCTCGAGCGACTTCCACGTTGCACGGACGAGACCAGACTTTTCGGCATTTCAAAAGGCCCAAGGAGTCATTTTTGCTTGCACTTTCTTCTTGAAACCACGCTCACAATTTCCGCGTTGACTTCTGTTGTGCCATGATGCTGCCACTGTCCAACACCGCCGTCAAACATCGTTCCAGGTCCAAAGACCCACCATCCTTGCGGTCGGACGCTGATTCGCTGGTACTGACTGAAGCAGATCCGTCCAAGTCCAAGCGGCGAAACAATCCTGTCCGATGTCTGGTTGAGAGCCTAATGTCCGAGCACATGCGACGTGTTCTATGGCTTGCCGCTCTGTTGACAGTCTTCTATCTAGAACGACAACGGAATATCCGGCGTAATCAAAAGCGGGTGGAACCGACAAAAGTTATCTCAGGTCTGCATATTGAGCTACCGATAGACAATGACGAAGCCGGGGATCTATTGGCGCCGACCGAGTTTGTCAACGTGACGACAGGAAGTCGCACATTCCGACATACCGAGTCATGTTACGAATACCGCCACACCGAGAGTCGATGCCGCCAGTACTTTCCTCTTGTTGATATGGATGTTTTCTTGGCAGAGAATCCTAACCAGCCTCGATTGAAGGAAGTCCGCGACTTGTCGGGTGAAAACAAAGACTACGCAGTATTGACGCGCCGAGGAGTCGGGACGAATCACGAGCAAGGAAACCAGGATCGAGCTTTTGTTCTCGCGCCCTACTTGCCTTTTCCGCCGACGGCACTAGCTAGTCCGAATGACTTTCTTCTGTGTCTCATGGATGGACACGGGGGCGATGGACATTACATGTCACAGCACGTTGTCCGGGAGCTTCCTGAGCTTTTCTCCCAAGGCTTGAGACATTTCTCATCGGATGAGCCTGGGCAGCCGCTTCATAAAATTGTTTTTGATGCTATGCGAGATGTGTTTCGAAAGATTGATCAGACCGCTCCATATTCACCATTGAGTGGCACGACATTAAATGTTGCACTCCGACTTGGAGCCCACCTGCATGTGGCAAGTGTCGGCGATAGTCGCACAATGGTCGTTGCGTACAACCAGAAAACTCGTTCTTCCAAGGTAATCTTTCTGACGAAGCCTCATCATCCGGATGTCAAGGAGGAGAAGGACAGGATCCTAAAATCGGGTGGGAGCCTGTACCTGCCGCCGAAGAGGGCCGGAGGTGCTAAGGTGCTGCCAAGAGTTTACGCTGAGTACGTTGACGGGGAGACAAACGAGACCCTTACGTATACACTTGCAGTGAGTCGTAGTATTGGTGACCACCTTGTCAAAAGCATGGGTGTGGTGTCGGATCCCACAGTCGCCACGCTTAGACTAACGAACTATTGGCAAGATCCAGATTTGGAGTTGTTTGTTGCATCTGGGTCGGATGGTTTGTTTGACACAGTCGAAACCATGGCGGTCGCAGATCGAGTCGCAGCGAGTCTTTATCATGAGGATACAAGCAGTCCTATAGAAACTATTGAGGGTATACTCTTGGACGCATCTGATGGCTGGGAACATAAACGGATACTTCGCAACAATCGGTTGGTTAAGTATCGCGACGACATAACCTTGGCGGTCGCGCGAATAGTACGGCAAGGCTGAGCATGCATCTTCCTATAGCTTGAAATGCTTGGCCCGAACTTTTACTGGATAGTCCTTTCGCTCTAGCCCCTGCAGTGAGAACAACCGAGCAGCGCGTTCTTGCAGCGACCCACCACACTTGACTCCGAGAACCATGAGCGCCTCCTTCAGTCGATCCATCCCAAGCTGTTCCAAAGATTGCGCAGATACGAACGAGTCCAGATCGACAGGTTCCATTATCGGCTCTCCGGACGGGGCAGGCTCTGATGACTTTCGTTTGTTTGACCGGGCGTCGGTGGAAGACGACTCCAAGGCCGACTCCGCCGAAGCAACGGAGTTCACCTCGCCATCGCGATCTGTTGCTTGCCCATCGACTGTTGCTGCCAACAAAAGATCGCCAACTGCAACACATGCCTTTGGGAAATACCGCATAGTGTCTCTCTGAACGTGTAGCTCCAATATTTCGTGTTCGTTACAGCTCATGGCCGGAACTAGGAATCGTCGGGGGGTAGTTGTAAATGTGATGCCAAGGTCGGATCCATTTAGAGAAAATGATACTTCACCCGTTGAGGGCCGGTACTGTATTCCAATGACATCGCCAGGCTTCCACACCGCTGCGTTTCTCCCGTACGGTAATTCCGACCCATTATGGAAAGACAGCTGACGACCACCATCGTATGCAAAGCTGGCGTGGTCGTCTCCAACACCATCGCCGGTCTCCGTGTTGGGACGGAATTCGTTCAAGTCTGCCCATCCGACCTGTGCAAGCCCGGCAGTGACAAGTGTCGCTTCCATGTAGATAGAATCCTTCTCTTGATTGGATGACAAATCGCGATCGAGTACCAACGCCATCGTTCCAAAGTCCGACTTGCATTGAATCTGCACACCGCGCTCCTTCTGTTCAACAACGCACTCCCCTGACAATGTGACTAGGGCCTGCTCGTGTGACCCTTCCTTTCCAACAACATCCTTGGACTCCTCCAGACTCGCAAATTTCCTCTTGTGCGTTCGATTCTGCTTCTTGTGCTGCAGACCTTGTAAAATTGCACTCTTAACGTCGTCTTCGCTCTTGTAACTCCGCAATCCTTCCTGCGCATAATGAACCACGCTTTGCTGATACACTCGTTCTTGCTCCTGCCGCAAAATTTTCTGTGTCTCTTCTTCTGACTTGTAGCGATTTACTTCGCGCTCCATCTGTCGTTGCATCTTGCGCGTCGCCTTGTTGGACAAGGAATCGCTCGCCCAGTTGGGTACCATGAGATGCCAGTTATAAAGTCCCGAAGGAGTCTTCCACATGCCACTCTCGTCCACTTCGCCACCTCGTTCCTTTTGCTGTTGCATTTCCCTCCACTTCCGCAGCTTGATTTCATCGTTGACATGTCTCAGGCGCCGACCCTGCAGGTCACGACAGGCGCCAAAGTCGGTCGTGCGTTTGGCACCGGCCTGTTTCGACTGGCCTTTCAGAAGCGTTCCAAAGCCACCCTTACCACCCAACAGAGACGAGGTGACATGAACAGAGACAAACGGAAACTGGAAACTCTTCAAGAAGAGACGGGATACTGGCCAGCCAGTCTTGCTGGAAATGAACTCTAGAATGATGCCTGAAAGACGACGCTTGTATTCGTTTGTTTCTTCGCGGCTGCTGATCGAGTCAGAAACATGATCTGAGAGTTCCAATAAGTGGGTCACATTCTGAAAGCGAACAAGCCACCGATGGGAAGATTCATCCTCGACATGGGATGCCGCAAAGCTTCTGCTCGTGGCCGTCATGGCGCAAAGACTAGAAGCTTGATATGGTGTGCCACACCGCTCGTCGCATCGCGACATGACAAAATGAATCGATCGACAAGCTTCTGGCCGTCTTCCGATAATGGATGGCCAAGGTGTGTCAATATATCTTGTCAGGAGTTTTCTCCATATCTTCCTGCAATCATACCATGACAGTTCCTCATGTGTCAGGAGGCATTACTCAAAGATACTTCGAAGACAACTGGCCCCTACGGTAGAAGTTGGCATGTTCAATGTAGGCTGACCTCAGCTCAATTGGTGACCCAACGCCCAAGTTGTGGCCTCAAATCCCGGAAATGTCATTCAATCCCAAAAGACATGAACCCATTAATCACAATATTAGTCCCAACGGGTTTCTATTGGCTGCAAACATACGAACAAGCTACAGTCTTGAGGAGTGGATTGATTGAGTGATTCCAGATGCCTCCGTTCGCCGGAAGTCGTTTGTGGTGTCTGCGCTCTCGTCGCGATCCCACAAATGATAAACACACCCTTGCCACAATCAACAATCTTACAGTTAACAAGAGTAAAGCAGAGCATGTTTGTGTCAAACGGAGCTCTCTGTGCCCTATTGTGCCTCATTCATGTCGCTGTTTGCGGCGCCAGGCTTCGTGGAGAATCAACAGCGGCGGAAGATGGCCGCCGCCTCGGACCTGGAGGCGCCGGTGGCGAAGCACGAACAAACGACAGAATCCGCCGACCTATGAGAGTGCGGCCTTCGACATACCCAGACTCTAATGCCGGTGAAGCGTCGTTTCCTGACGACGTCAATACGGAGCGATCGGTTTACTCTCACCAAGGGCCTCTATTCAATGTGACTCTTCCGCTACTATTCTCAGGCAGCAACGCTTCAGGGGGCGTTTACACGAATGAAACTAAGCTACGCCTTGATTTGTGGGAAATTTGCAAGTTTTACGTCAACCAGGTGGTCCAAGGTTCTCCAGTGATTCCAAATTTTGCTCCTATTCCAATGGAGGCAGACATGGGTACCGGTGGACCGTCCGCAGAGGGAGCAACCAGTTATGCCACAAACAACCAAGAAAATGGAGTCGACGAAGGTGATCGAGTAAAGTCAGACGGAATCTTCGTCTATGCTGCCTATGGCGACACTGTGGTAGTTTGGAATGCATACTCCGGCGAGTGGGTGGCAAATGAAACACTTCCAGACAACATGGGAAGCAGAAGGATGTCATTGTTAGCACCTTCAGAAGTTCGACCCTCGATCAAGTCTATGCTCTTGTATTCGAATCGTCTTGTCATCATTGCCGGTGGATACAGCAACACGGCAATGAAGCTCTCAGGTTATTCGGGCATGCCCGCTCTCTCCAACTTTCTCGCGACGACCATTCGAGTGTACGAAACTTCTTCGTCAGGAGGTCTGACATTTCTGAAAGAAACGCATGTCAATGGGCAGTTCGCACAAGCTCGATCTATCGGACGTGATGCTCATGTCGTCACGCGCTCATCTTTGAGCTACCATGCCTACTTTGATGATAATTTGTACCCATGGCATTCGAGATTCGACAACATGACGGACGAAGAATTCTATGATGCAGCGCGAAGGCTTGCAACGGACGAACTCATTCCGCAGTTCGTAGACGAACTAATTCGCGATCTTTCCATCACTGGCGACTTGCTTCTGATGCATGAAATCGGCCTTTGGCAGACTCACGTCTCAAATAATAGCAACTTCGAGAGTTCGATCTATCATGAAGGAATCGTAACGGAAATTTCTCAAGTCACCTCCTTCGACATGATGGATACGATCAACGTCGAAAATGTGACGGTGTCAACCAGCGGTTCGTTCATGCCAAGTGACTGGGGATACTCTTATGCCACTCCGGAAATGATTGTTCTGGTCGGACAAGGCTGGGACTACATCCCTGAACTCAACGGTACGGCAGAGACTACATACCTTGTATGTCTTAATGTGTTGAGCGCCTCGACTACCCCAGCGGCACTTGGAGTAATCCCGGGATACGTACTTGATCAGTACTCGATCGATATCGATGACAACCACGTGCGAGTTGCCTCGACCTACCGCAACATCTGGCCCTTCTCTATTTCACTTGACGCCGCCGTGCTCATTCAGCCCTTTGGAGAGCCTCAAAATCAGATCATCATCCTTGAAATCCCGGTATTCAGCGACAACAGCATCGGAATGCTTACAGAAACAGGTCGCATATCCGATTTGGGTCGGCCCGGCGAGCTGTTTACAGCTCTTCGTTTCTTCGATAATGTTGCCTACGCTGTAACTTTCGAGCGAACTGACCCCTTCTATGCACTGGATCTGTCGAGCGTAACTCACCCTATCATACTCGGAGAACTGAACGTCACAGGATTTTCAAGCTATATGCATTCTATCAACCAGGACAATACACTGATACTTGCAGTTGGTGTCGACGCCGACGCAAATGGTGTCCGCGTTGGCCTCCAGATAAGCTTGTTTGACGTGCATGAGCCGACGACTCCCTCATTGTTGCATAGGCTGAGTGTCAACAACAGTGATTCCCGATGGGTTTCAAGCGATGTGCTATGGGACTTCAAAGCTTTCCGCTACCTGCCGCTCGATTATTCAGATAACAATGCCGGAATAGTCGAAACTCAAGGCGTGCTTCTCATTCCCTTGGCCGTGTACGGGCAATGGGACGCCAAGGAAGGTAACTTCGACGGATTCGTGGCATACGACGTCAGTCTAGTCGATGGTATATCAGAGCGCTTCAACGTATCTCACGTCAACACGATAGAACCATGTACGTCCAGCGTCACCCTGGCCGGTCGCAGCATGGTGTTCAATGGAACCCTGACAACCATGAAGTGCAATACAGTCAAGGCCACTAATCTGAATGGTACGTTGGAGTGGGAGCTCGTTCTATAGACAATGTGAAGAAACGGGTCGACATGACATACAGTACTTTATCATTCATTCAATAAATCAATCGCCTGTCAAATCTATGGAGGTCGTCGTCGAGCGTAGCGTCATACTGCTTGCTCTATACAAACGGTACAAAGTCATCGTCGTCACTTGCCACGTCGCTTGCTGTTCCAACGCCTCCAAAGAAGTCCAATGTGCTCCTTAAGTGAACAATGAACGCGTCCACGTCGCTAGACAGGAAAGAGTAAGAAATAGTCAGTGTACCTGGCATCATCCAGCGCCGCCTCAGACCGAAGCTCGACTTACTCTTTGGTATTGTAAAAGTAGAGACTGGCGCGTGCCGAGTGCGAGTAGCCCAATGAACGGTGTAATGGTTGGCAACAATGATGGCCAGCCCGTATCGCAACGCCTTCCATGTCCAGAAAGGTGCTCAAATCACTTGGATGCACGGCGTCACAAACAAAAGAGCAAAGTGCTGCACGTTTGTCGTCCGACGTGGGCCCCAAAATGGTCACACCGTCGACTTGCGATAATCTCCGGTGCAAATATTCACCCAACTCGTGCTCATATTCTTCGATGCGTTCCATCCCTACCTTTTCCAGATACTTCACGGCCGCCCCGAGGCCAATGGCCTGCGCAATTTGCGGAGTGCCCGCCTCAAATCGAGCTGGTGCCATCGCAAACGTAGATCCCTCCAGTGTCACTTCGTCGATCATTTCTCCACCCCCTAAGAATGGCGGCATATCGTTGAGTTGAGCTTCGGTCGCCCAAAGGAACCCAATCCCTGTCGGACCGCACATCTTGTGTCCGGAACCAGCCAAAAAGTCCACTCCGAGCGTTTGAACGTCGACTGCCATCTTTCCAACCGACTGGCATGCATCCAGCAGTATCTTCGCATTAGGGGCATTTTCTCGCACTACTTTCACCATATCTTGAACCGGATTCACACACGCCATGACATTCGACACGTGCTGAAAAGCCACCATCTTTGTGTTTTCATTGAGAAGTGAAGCAAACTGTTGTTGATCTAGCATGCCTGTATCTTTGTCGATTTTAACAAAACGAATAGTCGCCCCTGTCTCTTTCGCTAACATTTGCCACGGAACAATGTTGGAATGGTGCTCCATTTCTGTCAATACGATTTCGTCTCCTTTTCGAACATTCGGTCTTCCGTAGCTGTTCGCAACGAGATTGATGGCTTCGGTAGCTCCCGAAGTGAAGACAATTTCATTCCGCGAGTACGCGTTGATGAAACGAGTCAAACAATCACGCGCTTCTTCGAACGCGGAAGTCGCCTCGCGAGACAGGAGGTGGGCACCGCGATGAACATTCGAGTTCTGAGTCATGTAGTAGGTCGTGAGGGAGTCCATGACATCCTGGGGTTTCTGGGACGTGGCTGCAGAATCCAAGTAGACGAGAGGTTTATCATCAGCCCCTATGGTCTGCGCTAGAATGGGGAAGTCTGCCCGAGTTTGAGCAGCCACGTTCGCACTGGGAAGCTCATAGCTTTGCCACCACGCGTCGCCTTCCGGAGAAACATCGATGGGTTCTTCGGTGATTTTGGATCGGCTGACTTGGCATTCGACGGAGATCGGTCTTCTCAAAAATCTTCTACTAGAAAATTCAACAGCTGGTTGACTGTGTTGCAATGCGGCTGATTTTAGGGCACTGGAGAGACGCCACATGGCCAGGAGAACAGCCGTCGTGACCCTCATGGTGCTACGAAGTTCGATCAATGGTTGAAGTTGTGACAAGAGTAAAATAGAAAGCAGAAGTTTGGAATTGGGAATGTGTCCCGGAGAAGAAATACTGACTCATGCTGCAGTACCGATATGCGTAGGATTGTACTTGGAACCACAGCTGACATCCGGGTTTCCATTATACTTTGCGCGCTGATCCTTCATTATGAGCCATCAAAACGCCGACACCACAACCCTTCGTGACCATGAGATTCGTATACGCCGCCCTCTGGCTGTTATTTTTTGCTTCCCCCCCATCAACAGCCTTTGTTATACCTTCTAGACAAGTATCATGTCGATTGAGAGTTATTCGCCAGATCTCAGAGTCGGATACTGGCGAATTGGATCTAAAAGCTGAGCTGAAAGAATATCTTTTGAAACGAAAAGAAGTCAATGCAGACGACGAGGCTAAATTGTGAGTGATTCACCTGTAAATTGCCGCGTGTGTGGTAAATGAACGTTTTGACCAACAAAAATGATTTTCGGTCCTTCAGAGAGGTCGGGAAGGTTATAGGAGGCACCAAGAACAACGCCATTCTAGAGTACGTCAGTGGTGCTCCTAACAAGGCTATTGTCATTGAAGAGGAACCAAACATCTTTGATTATGATCAGCTTGCAAAATATGGATATGGGGTGAGTCATCGTGTTTATCTTTGGGTAAACACGGCATTTTTGCTCACGCATGGAGTACGAGAGCTCGTTTCGCTTGTGCCAGCTGCATCCTTTGGATTTGCTCCTCATCGTGTCGCTCGCTCACTGATATAAATTAACAGCACTTGGTAACACCGATAATGGAAGCTGGAGGACGATCCGAAATGTACCAACTCATGGACATGGAACCTCCGCCGATCCCCGATCGCATCAAGCCAAAATCCGCTCGAAAACTAGTTATTGATCGCACGGGCGAGACAGACAAGGCCCGGTACTCTGGTCTAAAAATGGGCCAGGTCCTTGACGATGACGCCATGGCGCAGGCATTGGAAGAATTCAATCGAAAAAGACAGGCAGGTGAAGCGTTGAGACCTCGATTAGAAGAGGAAGACTACGTCATGCCGTTTGCAGGTGCGCCGCCCCGAAAATCATACGCTTGTTGACTCCGTCACGAGAATCTAACCCTGTTCGTGGTCGCTCTCTGTCCCAGACAAGCGAAATACGGGACCACAGATGACTCCGGACTGGACAGCGGAAAGGCTGGACGAGGAAGGACGGAAACGCGGCAAGGCGATTGAGTGGGCACGCAAGGCCAAGGCGGGCGAGTTCGTGAAAGATCCATTTGAAAGTCTCACGATTGAAGGTCCCTTGAAACTCTATTCAACCGTGGCTGCAGTGCTGGTATCTTTTGCGTTTGGTAGAGCGACAGACCCCTTTCTGAGTGACATACTGGGTGTGCGAGACAGCATTGGGGGCGTGGAACAGGCGCTGCAGGCACCTGCTTTGGTACTCTTACTGGCTAGTCTGGGGTCTAGTGGTGTATCCGCCATCGTGCTGGCACCAGAAAAGAATCGAAATCCGTTCGTTTGGGGTGTCAAGGGACTCCTCGGTGGCCCTGTAGCTATCTTGGAGCTTCGCAGCCTTGATGCGCTTCAGACACGAGGACAGAAAGACGAGCAAGAAAGTGAACAGCAATGATAGCTGCCGTATGATAGCACCTCGTCATGTAAGTGAGGTGACTTGACATGTAAGAAAGAGCGTTGGCCTATCCTTTTAATCTGATCGTTTCGTTTCATCCTCTCCGTGCACACCATAGGGGTGCCCTTTTCACCGGTGTTGACTGTGGCGATCGCATCACTTCCAAGCTTAAGTCGTCGCGATGTGCACCCGCCTCCGTCGCCAGGACGGACAGACCGACATGGATTGCGCGCCAAAAGACACGATCACGTAGAAGGTCGTACAAAACCTACGAGATGGAATAGAAGAAAAAGAACTTTTGCAGACCAGACACACATCACAAGAAGACGACCTCCATGATATCGACGACGATGAGCACGATCGAGAAAAGCAACAACGCTGGCCGTGAAGAGATTGTGGATAAGCTCCACGGCGCGCTTGCGTCCTTTCGTCGCGAGCGTGACGACATGCACCGCAAGAAAGAGCTTTCTGTGGAGCGTCTTCGTCTTGTCAAGGACGAGTGCGATGCGTTGACCAAGACGGTGCGCTCGATGCAAGCCAAGCTTCGTCAGCTCCAGAGCTCGGCGTCTTCGGAGGGCACGCAGCGCGAGATGGCGGCTCTGCAGCAGGAGGTCGATCGTCTGAGCCGCGAGGTGAGTGCCCGAAGTGCATGTGTGACTCGATGCGACCAATGACACTCCGTCAAGATATTTCCACCAATGGCCGCTAACGTTTCGCCTGATATCTCTTCTTCCACGTTCAGACTCAATTCCAGCATACGGAACTGCTTGTCAAGAAGGAGAAGCTTGCTCTCCTGGAGTCGGAGATGGGCGAGAAGACCAAGGCACTCGAGTCAGCCCTCCTTGCCACGCGCGAGGAGTTTCGCATCCGTCGCGAAAAGAAGAACGTACCCCTTCCGAAGCTCACGTTGAAGCAGCAGCTGGAAAAGATGAAAAAGGAACTGGGAGAAGTCGATAACGAAGAACGTTTGTGGCCCAAGTGGTCTCGTTTGGTCGAACAGACGGCCAAGACTGTCGAGATGGAAGCGGGAGAGCTCCACCGTTCATCTGATTCTCTTCGCAAGCTCATTGCAGGATACAAGAAGAATATTGGAGGCGAAATGGCTGCACAGAAGACAACAAGTGCCGTGGGACAGTAGGGGGATGGGAGATAAGCGACTCGACGGGGTGAATGTGACCGATTGCAAGGTACCACTGTGTCTGCTACTAGTAGGGTGGGTCACCATGACTGCTTCCTAGGCTTTGTCGAGCTGAGGGCTTCAGTGCGCACAACATTGTAGATCCGTATCATAACAGCAGCACGAACGCGTATACATAGTCAATACCGCTTGAACGGGACGTATGGCCGGCACATTTATCTCCGAAGCTACTGGTATGATCGATCGAGTATTCGTATGCTATTCGACGTCCGTACGTCATCGCAGCGCAGTTGACGCGGCTGAATGATGATTGTTTTGCGTCGGTACCACAGATCTCAGAACGCGATGAGACCATGACGACTCCAAGAGGACGTTCCCTCCACGAGTGCTTTGCAGCTTTGAGTAATACCAAGAAACGCCACAGAATCGAAGCTGCGGAGGAATTTACAGCGACGAAACGAAGCCGCGTGATTGCGGAGCTATCTCCATTTATCCTTCCGACATCACAGTGCACACAGGACGCAGCAGCGACAATGGACGCCGTCGCCTCCTCGAAGGAGACAGCGCCCGAAATCTCCGAGAAGGCCGTTGCGAAGGCCGACGGTGCTGAAGTGGAATCACTTACATTGGGCGCCATTGAATACTTAAAGAAGCAGAAGAAATTTGTCGCTGATGACATGGGACGCATTGAGGGGCGACGAAACACAATGTTTTCCAAGGCGCGAGAGGTGTGGGGAGTCTATCGATACGGACTGGAAACCATTTCTAGGCTGACTGATCTACGAGACGCGCCTGATGCGCTTCTCCCAGGAAATTTTTAATTTCGTTCTCTACTTTTATAGACCAACAATGTTGAACGTGTGGAAGAGTTTCATTCCGTCTTGTTGTCCACAGAGGTTTCCTTTCGAATCAAGTGCTCCTGTCGTCGCATAGCGACCCGAATCTGTTGCCACATGTCGGTCCGCATGACGCACTGTGCATGCGAAGCGCCACTCCATTCAATAAGCTTCATGCTGCGAGCATTGGTGGGGCGATCCCCTTTCATCGAACGGGAAATACCTCCCATATGAATCTCTACCTCTTGCTTCACTTTCTGAAAGTTTAGGATGTCGTCGTGCTCTGAAAGCCCAACGACAACCTTGCAGTGCATAGGAACGTCTTCAAGCCAAAGCTCACCGTTGTACCTATATAAAGTAGAATTTGTAGACACGATTGTGAGCTTAGGAGCGGGCCCCCGACAAGCATTGCAAAAAGTCGCTTACGGTGCAAACTGTCGACGCAAGTAATGCTCAATGAAGAGTTCATTCGCCACTATCCCGAGCCTCCCGCGCTTCCCACGCATCTTCCCAGCACCTCTCGTATATAGAAAGTTGGTGATTACGTCGGGATCACTTAAGAGAATGGTTACGGGATCCAAAACGACAATTTGTCTCAGTCGATGCGCCTGTGACGAGTGGAGCAACCAAGTCACCTGGCAAGTCCCAAAGGAGTGGCCCACAGCACTGACGTTAACACCAGGAGGAAGATGAGCCTCCAGAGCTTCTGCAACGCCATCGATTGTTTCTTGCTCGGTGGGCGACCGGAAACAGACTTGGAAAGAAATCGCTGGGTTCTCGAACAGAAAGAGCGCTCGTCCGTCCCGGCCGAGACCACACAATATCAAAGGCAAGTACGGAGCTAATCCACCAGGAGCGATTCCATGAAAGAACAAGGCGGGAAGTAGCGATTTCTCGTCGATGGACGCCCCCCTGCTTGCTCGCTGCGGCCGATACCAGTATCGTAGGCCGCTCTTCGCCGCGTAAGGTCTGAACCCGACAAGCCAAAGAACGAGTTTTCCCACAGTCTCGACGCACCCAAATAATGCGTAGACGGCCATAGGTCGGTACGCCGGTTCGACCTGATCTAATGAAAGCCGCATGGGTTTCACTCCATTTCTTTTACCAGGTGGAAAGATGATGCCGAACTCATCTCGCAGCATTTCATACATACGATCACGCTCGGCAACCATCCAGGGTTCCATATGAGCCTCGTCAAGCCCAAAGAATCCCCAGGCCAATAGATCGTCCATGTCGCCCTTACAAGGCAACTTATCATCGAGTGTTCGTTGGTACGTGTTCCCTTGTATGTCATTTTTGTTTTCGTAATGAAACCATGCATGAAGATGCCTCGAATAAGTTGGCAAGAACGGTTTACCGGTAGACTGACAGGTTCGCTCGATCCGCCGAGTTATTCGAAGTAGGAGGAGACGACGGTCCTCCTTGTAGGTACGGAATTCTTGAGGATTGAGGACTGGCTGATTACAGTGCGGAAGAAAGACGCAATAGAACAAGAAGAAGAAAATAAGCTCGCACACCACGTATACCGCCAATATGAATGACGCGATTGACCAATCAAGCAGCCACGAGAGAATCATCATATTTCAAAGACGAAATGAGAGTTTCACGACATCTCGACGTCACCACTTCTCCAGAAGCGCGAAGGTTCAATGAAAGGAAGTCTCGGGCTCGATAGGCGTTTCTTTCCAGAGTGCTCGTGCCTTCTTGCTTGATTGTCGATCGTGTCATCACTTTTTGTTTTGTTCGGCGTTTTGATGGCGGGAAAGTCTGTTCATCACCACACTGTGGTAAGTAGTAAGTATGCGTTGAATCGTTGAGTGAGTCGAATCAGTCGGGTGCATCAGTTACTGTTAAGATATACTGATGATGTTAGAATTGATGATGTTGTGCTTGCTAACAAGTTCAGACTTCAAACTATTAGGAGGTCTACCGGGGTTTAAGTTTCAATTATGTTCTAATTCTTGTGCAGCTTATGAACTGAACGGCTTCGAAGGGATGAGGCGTGATGCGACTGCTGCCTTTGTCCTCGTTCCCGGGCCGACTATATAGCCAGACTATATGATTGCTCTGTATCGAAGGTAGAGCCAACGACGCACATGGCGACTGCTCCCTAGAGCAAGCACGACCCTTTCGTTCGTACAGACAATCCTCTGGCAGTTACTCCGCTTTTCTGAATAGAGTCATCCGCGGCCGGTGTTTGGCTCGTTTGAAATAGATGCGGCCTCCTCGCTTGATTGACCCCCGTGGCGGAACGCCTCACCCCACATTTCTGCTACTTCTCCAACCTCTTGGTTGGAATCATTTAACTCAGTCAAATTATCAGTTACTCTCGACATTTTCTTGACAACTTGCGACAAGCTTTGTCTCACGCTGAAAGGGAAGGTGTGGATGCAAGACGAATGAGCAATTGATCACATGGACGGGGTACGTTACATTCAAGCGCGGATGATGTCCACTCTGGGTTCGACTTCGCCCTACCTTTCCAGCAAGACTTTACGTTCTTGTTCATATGCACTCGTTTCCTCTTTTGACGACACCATTCTGGCTACTGCTTGGGTTGTTTAACGACAAACACCGCACAACATCATGCAGATCATCATCGCGTCGCACCAACTTTTGTTGTTGTGTGACTCCCTCGACTGCATCCTTCTGGGGAAGATGCAGATTCTTTTTCCAAACTTCATGCCTGAGGATTGAATATAATGTGGCGCGCCACGGCCGCCACCAGCGAAAGAAAAACAAAGCGCCGCTCCAAAGTCTCCAAGACGCCGCAACGACGACACCATGAGAAAGGTACTTCTTCATCGACGACGAAGAGGTTGGAGGCATGGGATCCTCGCGGCTTGTCTTGTGGCATCTTGTAAATGTCGTGTTGAAACTTCAGCGTTTGTGACAAGGCGTGTTGTCGCCCTGAGGTCGAAGACGCATACATCTTTGAAATCACCAAAATACGTTGCTGCTGAAGATCTGAATTTTGATTCTTACTACGAGATTGAAGCCAATGACTATCGATACTCTGCTTCAGACTGGTTGCACAACATCCGAACACTTCCCAAGTCGACTATTCTGAAAGAAATTCGGGGAATGGCTCTGACAGTCTTCGTATGGTCGGTTCTCGTATCGGTGGTTTACACGTCGATTCTGACGGTCAAGGGGACCGTCATTGCCAACAAAATGTGTATTGTCAGTACACCCCATTCATTCCTTGTTAGCTCTCTTGGCTTGCTCCTGGTGTTTCGGACGAATGCTGCCTACCAACGTTTTGCGGTGAGTGTGCCTTGTACCAGTCCTACTGCGCTGTTTGTCGTTCTATCGCACATCTAACATTTTAGGCTTTTTCAGGAGGGGCGCCGCATTTGGGAGAAGATCCACTCCACATCTAGAACTATGAGTCGAATGGTGACCTTGTATGAGACAAACTTGGGGTCGGAACGCAGACAAAGGGTCTTTCGTCTGTTGGCTGCGTTCCCGTATCTTTTGAAACAACACATCAAGCCAGGGAGTTTGACTCGCGAGAGCTGCGACATGTTGGGTGACAATACTCTCATCTTATTCGAACAAATGGCACAGGGATCACGGCCCAGGCGAGTGGTGAATGGGTCTACTCAGGAATGTTATGTGGACAAACGATCGCTTCCATGGTGCCTGTTTCCTCCGCGGGCCCTGAGAAAGTGCACCGAGTCCATCAATCGACCACTGTGGGTCTGTGATCGACTTTCTCAGGAACTTACGGACGTTCAGTACTCGGAGAATTTCACTTCACGAGAAAGACTGACTTTTTTGTCGAATGTTGGCAGACTCTCCCAGTGCATAGGCGAATGCGAACGGATCCACCAAACTGCTGTCCCCCAGAACTACGCACGACATTCCTTGCGCAGCTTGACGCTCTGGCTATTTAGCCTTCCATTTGCATTGATCAAGGACCTCGGTTTGTTGACAGGCCCCGTCATGGGTCTTATCGCGTGGTTGATGCTCGGAATCTATCAGATTGGATTCGAGATTGAGGATCCCTTTACGGGATCGCTCCGTCTTCAAGTCCTGTGTGACGCCATCTATCGCGACATGCTTTATGGATTCAATCCCCTGAATCGACGTTCGACGGCCTTTGAGATATTGGATGAGCTTGACGAATGGGGAAACCTACGAGGCATGCCGCCGCCACCCGAGGCGGCAACAGGAGCCGCTGCAAGGGTCACTCCGACGAACAGCATCGAGGCGGCACCCAAGTACGAGTAAGCAATTATTAGCTAAAATTAGCTAGCTATAATTTCAAGATTCAAGTAGAGCAAACGAATAGATACTGCACCCCAGACGGATCTCTCTCGCTAGAGAGGGGTATTAGCAATGTAATGTGTTAGTAATTCGTATAAATTGCAACGCTGTGTTCGGCTTACACTCAACACGTTTGCTTCAACCACGACAAGATACGGCTGATGACGTCCACTTCGGCGAAAAGACAGCAACGTGCGAACTCTCTTGAAAACAAGCTGATGATGCACGTCATCGAACTAGACTAGGGGTATGCGGCGCGCGCACAACGACGAGAAGTATACCGCGTACGGAACAAATGAGAAATTGCCCATTATAGGGCTCCGTGACTTTTGTGCGATAGCTGCGGTTCCTCTGTGAGCTTTTTGCCTTCAAAATCATGCCGAGGATGAGGATGTTGTCGGCTGTAGTGGTCATGGGAGCTAGTTTCTTGGTGCGCGTGTCGGTTCCGGTCGACGCATTCTCGACCCAGTGCTCGGTTCCCATTGGCAGATCCAGCACTGCGTTGCGAATGGCTACGGGCAACTCGCTGCTAGATAAGCTCCCAAAGTTTCCGTTTGGAGATGACACTGGAGAGGATCAGGGTCCTGCCACTGTCGCGCTGCCGTCATTTTCCGGCGAATTCAAGGGCACCCCCGATGGCCTCGTAACTAGGGCGAAGATCATGCTGGTGGCGGACTTCGGACTGCAAGACGAAAGTCTCTTGGACGAGAACTTTGTTTGGATCGGACCCAACTTGGGCAGTTCTGTTCTTGGCAAGCGAGACTACCTTGCTGCCGGAAAGTTTTTCGATTTAAGGTGCGTTGTGAACAACGCGGTGTTGCTTGCGACTTGCATGGTTCCAGTCTGACAAATCTGTACTTGTTCCATTTACAGAGCTTCATTCCCTGACTTAGACTATCGTGGACATGACTTTCGTATTGATGAAGAC
This sequence comes from Licmophora abbreviata, assembly GCA_900291995.1. NCBI lineage: Eukaryota > Bacillariophyta > Fragilariophyceae > Licmophorales > Licmophoraceae > Licmophora > Licmophora abbreviata. Next base: position 6,145 of record OLMU01000802.1, on the reverse strand, counting down.
GACGCGTGGACAGTGCGACTTACGGCTCGGATGGTGGGCACCATGCGTGGAGAGTTGAGATTGAGAAATGAGGTGTTGTCACCTAATGGAAAGCGAATGAGCTGTCCTCCCGAAGCCATCAGCATGACGTTTGATCCCTCGACGGGGAAGTTAGTCAAGCTTTGTAGTGGATTCTCCATGGATCGCTTAGCCGGAAATACTTACGGCATGTGCGGAGTAATGGCAGCAGCCTCGGTGGCAGGCTCACCGCCCTCGGACTGGGAGGTCTATCCATTACCTGCTGTCGTGAAGCGTTTCTTTGGACGACCAGTCCAACAGCTTCCTGATCCACCCTCGGTCCTCGCTCCATTTCCTGAAACAGTCATGATTCAGCTAGCGAAGGGCATCCTTTCGTCTGAAATGGCGACAGAGGATCCAGACCTTCTTTCGCCATCATTTTCGTACTGTGGTCAATACGATGGTCCCTACAACAAGAGAGATTTCGTCGATAATGTTGCAGGGGTAAGTCTTGCACTCTGCTCTATATTTTCGTAGGATTAAGTACACCAGCGCCCAACTAAAGCTGCCGTCGTCTTTTGCATTCTCGAAGAATCTGTTTGGCGGCGTCGAGCCTGCACTCAGCTTCTTCCGGGTCGATCCGTATGACCCGTATCGTGTGTGGGTTGACGTCCGTCCGGGAGGAATCGCGGAGAATGGAGTTGCGGTCGAGAGTCCACCTCAGGCAATGTCGTTCACGTTTGATGATGATGGCTTCTGCACCCGGATCACCGCGGGGGCGGTCATGGACCCATCTATCGGTGCGCAATTGATGTGAAGTGGCAAGCATGTGGACCAACTGTCGTACTCACTTGGTTTCGTTCCGTGTAACTCAGGAAACACCGGTGGACTGGGTGGCGCTGAGGGTGTCCGATATGCTGCTGGACAAGCATCGCCGGGGATCGTCAGTCGGCCGCTTCCCCAGATAGCTGCTCGTTTGCGAAAGCTTCTATTGTCTCCCATCACCAAGGTTGGGGTTGATGACTATGTGACTGAGAGTACCAAAGATTCAGCATTTGGCGCTTCATCCACAGGGCCTCGACCAGCCAGTGAGGTAGCGCCGACACCAGTAGTGAAGGCAGCTCCGAAACCGGCTTCGCCTGCTCGAAACGTTGCGGCAAGTCGTGTAGCGAAACCACCACCGAAACAAGAAAACGCCTCCACGCAGAGTAGCCCTTCGTCACCGCTATTCTTCGCTGCCTCGTTTGATAAGACACCAAAGACCAGAACTGAAGCCGGGGGAGCACCGGGCGACAAGACTGCTGCTGCCGTCAAGAGAGCAAAGGAAGCTGCACTCATCAAGAAAAAGAAAGGCGGCAGACACCGCCAAAGCGGAAGCACAGAGGCAAGCGCAAACGAAGCAAAGAGCTGCTTCAGCGGCACAGGCCTCGAAGAAACGGGCGGCGGAGACCGCCAAGGCGAAAGCCGATTCGGAACGGAAAGCAAAGGTGCAACAGCAAGCAAAGGCCGCCGCTGCTCAGAAGGTAAAGGCGCAGCAGTCCGCCAGAGCGACCGCGCAGCCTGAACCCCCCTTCAAGGGACTCCAGATATCAAGAACAATTAGCTTGCCAAGGTTGACCGACGAAGAAAAGGCAAAGAAGGCTCCGAAAAAGCAAGAGGCAGGCGGCTCTAGTAATCCGTTTGGTTCTCTTTTTTCGTCAGGTAACAAGAATTCTTCGTCGTCTGGGAAGCAAACGACAGGCAAGAAGGCCCCGCGAGGAGTTCCTACGCTAGCTAGGTGGAGACAGAACCGCGATGGCTCTGTTACTGGGAATGTGAGTGGTACCAATCAGTTTCAAGACAACGAGAGGATCACAACTTCGGAGATTGCAAGCGGCGTCTTGGAGTCGGGTGCTGTTGTAAAGACGAAGAGTGGATCACGGTATTTCCTCCAGTAAAAGGAGCTACCAGAAGAATAAGTTGACAAGCTAGCGAATAAGCAATGTGGCAAACTAACACGGCAGCAGAGTAAGCGTAATACGATGAAAAGTGTCTTAGTGTATTACTATGTGCTGCTAAAACTACCATGACACGACATTAGTACACTCCGGAATATATGTGTAGAGATAGAGTGTCTGTTGAAGGACATGCTGTATGGGCAATGGTTGTGTGGATGTGTGTTGAGTGGCGATGATTTTTGTTCTAAACTGGAGCAGTGGCGACGCGGCTGTAGGTGGGTTCCTTGTATGTACAGATGACTGGAACCCGCAAGCCTGGAACACAGGAATAATGAGCAAAAGAGTTGTGTCTTGTCTGCGCCTTGCACTGCGGACAATGCTTCGCACAATGCCTTGAAACAGCGTTGTGGAAGGGCTACCATGAAAGAGTACACTCGCGATGACGAGAGAGAATCTCCCTAAGCAGTCGAGGCCGAGATTCTGGCGAGGCCTCTGGTGACATCTTGAACGGTAGGGTTGGACATGACGTCGAAAAATGAACAGGCCTGGGTAGCGAGTGCCCACTCGTTGTCCTCGAAATGGTGAGTGTCGAGGTCAATCGTGGCGGTGTCACTGAGCTGGAGGTAGTTCTCGAGAGCCGCAGTGGCGGGACTTTCGGTCCGGGCCTTTGTTGTTGGCGGTGCCGCTCTGAGGAAGTCGATGAGATCTTGAGGCGCCGAGAGTCGACGCTTCTTGTTGGAAGTGGTGCTCGTGAGCGAGCTGTCATCCCACGTGCTGTTTCGCATGTCGTCGGGAGTCTGCGAAATGAGCGAACTCAAGTCGCAACACGGCATCGAGCGCTTCAAACCTGATCCTACTGATCTCATATTTGCTTCCTGTGTATAAAAGGAAGTGTATTGGGGTTGCTATTGGTCGTTGGGGCGAGTAGACGCGTACAGATTCACAAGTGTCATGGAGCACTTCGAACTTGATTTGTGCTGAAGAAGTATGTGATCAAAGAAGAGCATGCATGAAGGAGTTGTATTCGGAGTGTCTGGGAAGGAACACAATGAGTCATAAGTATTGACTTATGGCTATTCTCCGAGTGCCATCTGCTCAGAATGACGATTGTCTGAGGGTCTCTGATACATTTGTTGGCATAGTCTCAAACGTGTTCCAATAAATATTGTCCTGCAGTACACGTCATCATACAATCGTCAGTTTGCGTTGGCTTGCTTAGGTCATAAAGAATCCTGGATGTCAGCTGCTAAATCGATGCGCTGTAAAAGGATTCCGCGGAACATGCTCACTCGTGACTGACAGATGACCCGACTGATGCGTGGCTGACTGACTGACAGACTCGACTCATTCAAAGTGTAGACTTGGGTTTGATTCGATTCATTCTATGTACGAGTAGTAGACCCCAACATACTCCGTGCCACGCGGCAAGCCTTTTGGCAAAAGGGTAAGATCTCCGTATCATACTTAAAGAGAGAGTGGTCAATCATAGCCAGCACATTGAGAGTACAAATCGATGAGTTATAATTGTGAGAGTCTCAAACACACCATCGACGTGTGCATCGCTCGTACCAGTCTGCTATCAGGTCTGACTATTCTATTGAAGTAGCAAGAGACAGAATCAATAGCCTTTCGTACTACGTTCGACGTCGAAAGGCAAGAGTAATTGTCATTGATAGTTCCAGCACACCCTGACTACAAACGGAGATTCGAACGCAATATTGACCCACGTGATCGGTCTCCATTCAATTGCTGCCACCACTCGCTCACACTTATTTAGAGGAAAACAGTTCGTGTTGCATTGCCACGGCGGAAAGAAGCCCGTTCAGATCCATCTGTTCATCGCCTTCCCGTACCGAGACTAATTCTTCTGGATCGATTGACAGATGTCTCGCGACAGACGAGAGCTGCGAACGTCGTCCAAGTAGCGAATTTGCCAGCACGCGTGTGAGCCATAGACTCAAATCGGGCAAACGCGACCCATTCCATTTTCCACGCTCCAGCCTTACCTCTTCTAGTGTTTCGGCGTTTCTCAGTTGAGCTTCGCTGACTCGCATTACGATTCCGTCTCGTCGTTCCGCTACATCCAGACAGTTCGAGCGCAGCTGCTCCATCCGATTTTCGAGAGCCGCCAAACGGCGCAGTAGCTTCACCGGGTCTGGAATCGGACCTCCTCTGATCAGCGAAGACGAACAAGTATGTATGAGAGACAGCGAAATCTTGACAGGTCATCATACACAACAGGGTCAAGAAAGTCCTGCGAGAGATGAAACTTTTCCTCTGATGATCTCGCGTAGAAATCGTACTAGAGGCTACGCGGAACAAACTATCCAGCACGGACTCACCCTTTGGCGATCGATTGTTCCGATGCATTTGCAAAGAAAACTTGCATTCGATGGGCAACATGAGACAGATCCTCACTTACGTGAGTGAGTTCCGTAGCCCACTGTTGCGCAGAATGCTCCATTGTCGACTGCTGGTCGAGAACACCGTCGGCGGAATCTCGAATTGTGTCATTGGTGCTGATGTAATAAAATAGCGAGCTTTTCTCGGTAATAAACATCTCTGGAGCGCAATCCAAAGTCGGAACGTGCCCAGCTGCTTCCGTAGCTTTTGTACCAGATTTGCACGTAGAATGAAGCTGACGTATTTCAAGGAATGTCGATGTGGCATGAAAAATCGCTCACAATTTCGCTCGGAACCTGCAAAATTCCGTTCCCTCGTTGCTTTCTCATTCTATTTGTAGTCTCTATCGATATCAAAACCTTGGAACAATGAGGACGTTTGTGACTGCACTTTCGGTGGTGATGCTCTCCAGTGGGGCTGCGGCGTTTCAGTCGTCGGCAGGAACGGCGCCACGAACCTACGATGTCGCCTTGAACGGATACGTGCCCGATGGCTTTACCAAGGCGTCTTACGCCAAGTTCAAGGTGAGTAGTTGAAGAAGGAAAACGAGAGACAGGGTCGATTACACGTGAACTGACACCACATTCTTTGAATTCATTTCAGGCTGACGAAAAGAAAAGGCAGGCTACGAAGAATCTTGGAGGCCTTGGTCCGCGAGGTTTCAAGTCACGCTCGATGCAGAGCTTCCAGGAGGCCATGGAGAGGGGAGAAGCTGAACACTTGCTCCCCGTCTTCAACGCCCAGGAGCGCGTTAAGAAGGGCGAACTGAAGAAGGAGGACATTCCCGTGAGTATAACCGTTTATTGAAGTGATGGCCGCCATTCCTTGTGACTGTCATATTGCAATACTGACATCAGATCGGTCTACTTGTTTTCCTGGCACAGTACATGCAGCGGGGAGGAGCTTGGGACAACAGTGATGTCAAAGGTGCCGCGAAGAAACGCTGGTTGGCGTCTGATAAGGAGTATGCCTCGGGTGGGTTCAAAAAGGACCAGAGTGTTTCGATCTTTGGGTATGGGGAAGGTCTCGACTGGACCGGTAGCAAGAGCCGAACAGGACCATCGGAGACGATTCCCGGAGCTGCTCCTAAGTTCGGACGCAATTATAAGGCCCCCAATGTGAACCAGATGAAGGGTGTTTCATCAGCAAAGAAGAGCTCCCCCTTCAATTTCTTTGGAGGGACTAAGAAGGAGGAGCCCGTAGTGGAAGAACCTGAGCCCCCCAAGAAACTGTTCGGCCTCTTTTAAAGCTTCAAACATATACACTGTAACGATATAGACCAATCCTATGGAAGGACTACAGTGGCTTTCGGTGCGATGCTAGAGTTGCTGCTGTGACTTTCGACTTTCTGAAATCCACCGTCTGTACGCCGCGCATCAGAAAAAGGCGCCGTCGCACTCGCGATCTCGCCATCACATCATGACGCCGGCGAACACATTGCCCAACATCCACACATTGGGGATACTTCGCTTTTCTTCTGGTACACATCATGGTCTATCGGCTATTTCTGATACTTCTTATAGCGCCTGTCGAAATACGCGCGTTGCTTGGATCGAAACCGATCAATGGCAGATGGAGACCAGCCAATGTCCCGTTCGGGAAGCCTCGTCGTCTTTCGCACCCTGCACGGGGGCTTCGAATGAGCAGTAACCAGAAACAGACGATTGCCGTTGTAGGGTGCGGAGCAGTCGGAAGCTACTATGGTGCAAGATTGTGGGAAGCTGGGACCTACGATGTCAAGTTTCACATGAGAGGAGAAAACTATCGAGCAAGCACCGCGTCCGGTCTAAATGTCACGGTACGTTCTG
>OLMU01000798.1:0-29306 GCA_900291995.1 Licmophora abbreviata | reverse complement strand
AGAAGCGGACAGTGCAGTTTCACGTTCAAACACTTACCACCTCTTTTCCGGCGGCCTCATCCGTTGGAGATGATACTCCACTCATAGACGACACATCATCATTGATCATCGTTCCGCCAACACCTTGGCTCGGTACATTGGGCGTCGAGAGCGGTGATACATCGTTGCCGTCCTTGCCAACATGGTCGTCGCCGTCGACGTTGGTCTGAAGCGCCGGTGAGTTCCGTAAGAACGACGGAAGGTTTGCAGCGTTTTCCTTTTCGCCGTTCGCCTTGATGAGCGCCTTGGTCTCCAAGAGTTCGAGGAGGACAGCTTCCCGACCTTCATACGCCCGCATAATAGTTGATACACGATCGATCTGCCCTGGAACAGATGTCTTCCCGTACACATAGTTCAGCAGCTCGGAAACTTGCGCAATTACTGCCGGCGAAGTGCCGTCGATCGAATCTCCTGAATACTCTGACCCACTCTCGCTAATCTCGGAGCCCTCGTGCTTCTCCTCGTGGACGTGTTTTTCAGGCCAATCGGTCGTGAATGCATCTTTCGCGGTCTCAACGACGGCAGCTGCAGCGGCGCTCTCCTTCGTTTTCATGACAGTGGATGCGAACTGTGCTTTGTCCTCTTCCTCTGGAATCGTCAGTGTCTTGACTTCCTCTTCTTTGTTATACCGAACATTCAGTTTCTGTACTAAATGATCCTCTCTGCCCTTATACTTGGCGAGCAGCTTGTCAAGAAGGCGGACCTTTTCGGGCTCATTTTGCTGTAAAAGGGCCTTTACGACGTGCGTGTAAAACTTCATCGGGTGTCGCTGCGCCGTTTGCTCTCGTGTCAAGCCGTAATCAGCGGGAAAGTCCTTTCCAAAGTTTTCGATAACATCCACTGGAATCGGCTCTTCTCTTACTACAGCCGCAGACTGGCGCTGTTTCTCGATGAGTAGCGACGGCCCTCCTAGACTCTCCATGACCGAGACATCAGCATTATATTGTTCGTCGTATTCGACCTCAGCGATGGGTGCCGCGTTCGCTTCCTGTTCCAGCGCAAGCGCCTTACTAGCAGGGACTGCCGGCTGCATCACCAAGGCGTTCGGTTCAAGGCCCAGAGGAATCGGCGACGCAGAATGACGGTTGGCCGTTTCCTTGAGGCGCGCCGACTGTTCCGCCGTCTCAAGGGTCCCGTCGTCTTCATAAGGCTTACGTGCAGCGGGCTTCTCATCGCGCCTGGCCTCCCTGGGGGAACTCGACTTCCCATTTTTCTTCTTGTCACGAGGACTGCGATTCCGGATGTTTTGCTCCAAAGTGTCTTCTGCAGTTTCCGAGGTAGAGGACTCCTCGTCGCGTCGTTGCTTTCCTTTCGATCGACGACGGTCTTTCTTTGGCGGTGCGGCTTCAGATTCATAGGTGACGTAGGTAGAGTCGTCGATGGAGTTGAACGTCTCGTCGTCACTGTAATAATCGTCGTCACCTCGTCTCCGATCATGGTCCCTGCAGACGTCAGCGGGATTCGAACAAATGGTGTCGATCAGCATATCAAGGAAGGACTCTGACTGATAGGGATCACCGCGTCGACTACGACTCTTCCTTCTAGGAATTGAATCATCAAGTGTAGAGTCTTCGTTGACAGACTGCATCGTTTCCTCTTCCTCGGTATAGTCCTCGGATGCCTTTTCTCGCTTGGAAGAACGTGAAGACTTCTTTTCTGACTTGCCCTTCTTTTTCTCCTTTGCTCCCCGCGTATCATCATCCACCCATTTAACACTGGCGGCGTTGGACGCTGGCGTAGCGGCTGATGCAGCACGCGCTGCAAGGGTCTCTCCACGCGGACGTCGAAACAGTAGATTCACCTTATCCGGATCCGCTTCAATGATGAAATCCATAATCTCGTCGAATGTCAGTCTCGACATGGTTTTATCATTAATGGATAGCAACTCGTCGCCTGGAGAAAGAGAGAGCGCAAGAGAGGGATCAGGGGATGCGTTAGAAGTACTGTCTAGAAGAAGGGCAGTCGACGTCTCACAGTTCATGATCCGCTCTCAGCAAGACGCTCCTCTGCTAAGAGTAGGCAACAGAATTAACATGTCGTCCGCAGTCAAATAGCAAACATAGAAATTCCGTCCGGCATGAAGCGGACCCGCCGCACATCCAGTTCTGGTCACAAAACAGAAATCTTACCAATCTCAAGCTTTCTCGAAAGAGCTGCCGCCCCTGTACGCGGCAAATCACAGATCCGCACTCCTCGCTGAATAGAAGCATTATGTGGGTCGTACATGGGCTCAAAGACAATGCCCATGGGCTTCCTCAGTGTCAAGCGAATCAGCCCCGTGGAGGCCGGAGGTTGGTGATCCCCTCCACTTGGCGCCTCACGTTGAGGCGAAGAATTGTAAGCACCATAGTAGCGAGTTGGCGCCCCCGATCGACCTGCATAACCAGCAGCAGGTCCGGGCGACGAGGAACGAGCGGCAGGCTCTGTCTGCACTGTCCCCCGCGTATTGTTCATGGCCGGAGTTACGCTTCCTTTGTTCGCTTCTGACGACGACGGCTTCGGACGGTCGTTCCAATTCGGTGGCGGAGGGGGAGGTGGTGTTTGCAGGTGGGAGGCCACACCATTCGAGGCCTCGATCTGCTGTGGGTTGTGCTCTGTTGCGTCGGTGGATTCTGAAGCCATGGTAGACTAGTCGCTCTTCACGAATGATAAAGTATAGGTTTGTCTGACGCGCGCAGGTCCCGCAAGTCAGTTCGTACTCAACGTACGGTCCTGTTCCGTGCTTGCTTCGCGGTCGTAGGATTGTGTAGATTGTCGGCCGGGATCAAAATATATCTTTTTTATTCCTGCGTCTATCTATGATTTTCAACAGTCTTGTGAAAACCAGGCTTGCTTTTGTTTACTGATCTACATTTTTTTGGAAAGACAACATGTATCATTTTTACAGAGTGATAATTACGCATAAGCGCTGGCATAGCCAATGATCAAAAATTGACACATACAGGAACCTGATGTCTGTTAGTCATTGTCTCTGTTGATCACGACCTTTGGATACCATGCAATCTTTAGAATGGAGGAAGTAAGCGCGCCTGTGCGATCTCGTCGGAGCGACGACACCAAACAAAACGGGAGCCCGAGCGACCAAGTTCAAAGTGCGAGCACACATGACACACATCAAAGTTGTACCCTTCATCAACAACTACCATGGGAGAGCTATCCCTGTTAGTCAGCTCGGCTATTGCTCAGAGTGTCCACAATCTCGATTCGTCGCGGTGTCGGAATCCATCGCTCGAGAAACGAAAAGAAGGATGGACCGAAGTCTGGGGCAATCGGCGCGCAACTCAGAACTGTCTCAATGATGAGGTGAACGCGAGCACTGCCTGGAGGGACGAAGAAGCTGCGATATCGAGGTACGGAGGAAAATCGCTCAGTTCTCATCTTTTTGTGGAACTACACATGGCGTTGCTTGCGTGTCCTGACTTTCTCTTTTTCTGTAGACAACTTTCGACGACGCATCCACAGCAGCACCTCACGCTGGTGCAACATCGAATCGCGTGGTTGGAGCAATTGGTACTGCGCATCACTGGCATCCCTCATGTGGTGGTAAACTCTCCCTACGCGTCGATGGAAGCGACAGGTCCACTGCCCCTCCTCAAGGACTTTCGACCCTCGAAACCTCCCGTCGTGGTAGGCCGCCACCATCCATGGGGATCGTCGATTCTCAACTACTTGCAAACTGAACGAGGGGTGGATCTCGATGTGGAGCAGTTGAGAACTCCTCAACAAAAAGCACAAGCGCACATGTTGGAGACGCTTGTGTACACGCAGTTGAATCCACTTCTTATTTCGTTGCGATATGGGGACGATGATGCTTGGGACCAGGTTTATCGCAGGCAATACGAACAAGCGGCAAGCCAGTGCGACGACATCTCCAATTCCTACCGACCACGACTCTTTTCATTGTTTCAAGCATGGAGTATCCGTAAGGTTGCCTTGAAACAGCTCAAAGTTCTCTGGAGTGCCGAAGAAGCGATCGTGATCGCTCGAAAAGGATTCGAATGCCTCGAGGCCATATTGTCAGACGGACGTAACTACCTTATCAGTGGGACGACAAGTCCAACGACAGCCGATGCACTCGTCTGGGCCCATCTAGCTGATGCCCTCTGTGATGTTCATCTCGTGATTGTGCTGGCCGACTATCCCAAACTCGTCCAGTTCTTTCACCGCATCTACGAAGCCTACTTTCGAAGGCCGTCAATGCCATCATCCAGCGGCGCCATCGCGGAAGATTGGCGCACGTGGAATCAACACGAAAATGCTCGGAACCAGTTTCATCGAATTCCATCGGAGGAGTCACAATCGAAGCCCTCGCGCTTTAACGATGCGTTGGAACTCATGCAGAGCTTGTCGGTTCACACCCGTGACTTGCAGGAAGTGCTGATAGTGTCGAAAGAGAAGCGACTACGAGAAGAATCGCTCAGAGCGAAAGGTCCTCCATCCGCACAGACTACCCTATATCGATGGCGGATGGGTGGCGATACGTATCCCGAAGACTCGAAGGAAGAGTCCAACGAGTCCAAAGAAACACCGCAGCAGAAAAAATGGAGAGCCGACAACAAGTACGCCGACGAACTATGGGTGAGCGGGGCGCTCGCAGGTATCGTTCTTGCAGTGGCGTTTGCACGTCATACAACGTAAGAGCTAAAAGTAGTTAAACCTATCCACCGCGATATCGCAATTACAATAACTCAAGTTGCTCGTTCAAGGCAGTTTCTGTTGGTCGAGCTTCATTCGGTGAACAGCGTCAAGCAGCTTTCCCTTGTTGTCCCGTCTCCTGAACAGTTTGCTCAGCTTTGTGTCCCTGCGTCCATCTGTAGGGACTAGCTGTCCTTTGTAGTCAAACTCGCCGGCACGTACCATGGTCGGGTTGTGCACATCCTTGAGCGGACTGTCGTCGTTCGGCTTGGAGAACACGTCGCCGATACGAAACAGGGCACGACGAGCGTGCATTTCGCGTTCTTCTTCCTCCTTCTCGTCTCCCTCCGGAAGAGATGTTTCTTGGCGGCTCTGAGCGACAAAGGAGTTCATGAGGTCGCGATCCTCATCAGTGAGTCCCACCAGGTGATCCTTGACAAACGTCTCGTCCACTTCAAACGACCCACGGCCCAATACCTTATCCACCGAAGCACGGAAACGGTCTCCACCGCGGAGTCTCAACACAAGATGCAGCGTCGCATCGTCGCCGACGTTGTAGTCGTCTAGCGTCTTGGAGTCCTGCAGCTGCTGTCCACCAAAAATCAAGCGTTGTTGTTCCGGAGGGATCCCTTCCTTTTCAGCAATCTTTGCCTTGACGTCTTCGATCGATTCCCCCTCCTCGACTTCAATAGACACTGTCTTTCCTGTTAGCGTCTTGACGAAGAGCTGCATTCCCCCACGAGGAATGCCCAAAACACTCGGTAATGTTGGACGATACGTCGCTGCCTTGGTGGCTACAAAGGGGCCGCGCACAGAATGCGCTGCGCCCAGCATGGCGACTAGGCACAGAATCGATCCTTTCATGGTTCTGCGATTGGGTTTCTGAGAAATCCTTCCTAGATAAACAGAGCGGCTGGAGTCTGCAAGGAAAGTGTTGTCAGTTGTGCAGTTCTGACAGCCCAAAGAGCGTTTGTGATATGAACATCAAACTCGAAGGCGAGCGAGAGCGATACGTACCTGTACTTTGAGGACTGTGGTAGAACCCCTAGTAGAAGCTCCGTAGGATTGTACGGACATGCTCCACGTGGAAAAGGGCTCATCGACGGGACACACGGAGCTACGTTAACCTGGTAGACTATGTCAATGTGTAGAAGAGAAGAAAGTAAAGTTAGCTACTCTACATCGCCTACTTCTCTAATACGTCACATGAGCTGGAAGACACCTAGCTAGCTATCACACATCGCGCTGCGTTCTCCTCGATTATAATTGATGGCCAGGCAAGTGTTTCAGCACTTCTCGCAACTGCTCAGTCCTGTGCTTGACGCTTTTGACCTCTTCCAGTTTCAGCTTGAGCTCTTGGTCCTTGGAATCCCACAGCTTTGTCTGCTGTTCAGTCGTCTTTTTAAGGTGTTCTATCCTCGCTCCTAAGGTTCCATTCTCGTCTTTGTACTTTTTCTGTTCGCCTTCCAGTAAGCGCGTTAGTGCTTGAACGCTCGCCTCTTGAGATTCATACTCGTCTTCAGTTTTTGCCAACTGCGTCTTCAGATCGATCAGCTGATCATAGGCATCTTCGCGAGACGCCTCCGCGACTTGATCCTCCACAGGCACTTCTAGATGCGTAGAGAGCAGTGTTTTGTCCTTTGCATACTCTGAAACTGCAATGCACATCACGCCTTCCAAGTGATCCAGTACAGTTACAAACGAAGCGTCGTCTCGCCCGGAAGCGACCTGCAGTCGATCCAGCATGTCGCTTCGCCAGCAGCTATCATCCGGGAGAGACTCAATCAAACTCATCAAAGCCTGGATGCAGCATAATCTTGCTTCTGATTGCCTGGTTACTGCCGTAGCTGCATGTACGAGGCGGGAAACCTCCGTGTCTGAATGAGGTCGCCGTATCTCAAGCTCCTCGTCTAAAGCATGAACAGCCCGTAGTAGGATCGTCGACAATTGCTGCGGGTCATCTCCCGACAGTGCTTTCTTTTCCATTCTTTGTAAGCTGCGCATACCCACTCTCTTCATTATTCCAAGATGGATCTCAATCAGGGAAAGCTTTGACTTTTCCGTTTCGAGATGCTGTCGGACAAGGGCCAAGTTGGTCTCGTGTTCTTTCTCGGTAGACTCCATCTTTCGTCTAGTCTCAATCATCTCGTCTCGTATAACTTCCATTTCACAAAGAGTATCAGCTTCCGGGAGCTCACGAAGTTTCCTCAAACACCTCAGGTCGGCTTCTATTTGTGTAGACAGTTCACTTGCTTCCTCCATTTGAGTGGTAAGCGCCAGTGTTTGGTCATCAGTCTCGTCCTTTTTGAAGACTGTTTGGTCACCTCGACTCCCACTATGAGACGCCTTGTTGTCTCTGACCACCAAGAGTTTGTCGCGGCATTTATAGATGGCGTCCTCCTGGGCGAGGGAAGTAATCTCAAGCGCTGTGACTTGCTCCTCTCGACATGTGAGCTCTTTCTTCGAGTGTTCTAGAATTATCTTCGTCCCGTGTTCAATCCAGGAAAGGTACTCCAAAACCTCATTTTCGTCGTCCAACTTTGTTGGTCCTCTCCATGACGACGAATGGCGACGCCCTTTCTTGGAATCGACTTTTTCGGATTCTGGGGAACTCGGCGATTTGCTTAGAGACCAACGCCGCTGCACCCGGCGGGGAGACGACAGAGACGCCGACGGATATTTTGCTTGTCGAAAAATGCTTAGTTCGGTAGCACTCAGGGATGCAATACTCCCAAATGACTTCTCTTGCTCAAAGCCCGCAATCTCGCGTTCCAACTCGAGAATATGTAGCTCCTTCATATAATTCTCCTCTTCGAGTCTTTGCCTCTCCTCACGGCTAGCTATCAGCTCTTCCTCCGTCTTGGCACGAAGTGACAGAATTTCTTGCTCTACGCTAGCACTGCTCATCGTTTGTTCTCTTCATTGTCACGAGTAGAAAGGAAAGAAGCCGCAGCATGCCCATCGGTCATCAAAAGTCAGTCACAAGACGCATGATCAAAGAACCGCGAGCGGTGTATAGATAAACACGATGCTTCAGACCGCCCTGCTCGCAATTCGGGTCTTTGCATCATGACACATGACCTCCCTAACAAGGACTTAGTGGTCAATGACCATTACTCTAAATGAACTGGCATCAGAGACTACAGCCCGTCCCGCCCTCACATTTTTGATATGCCTGAACAGCTAAGTCGAGTGCACTCCGACCCAATCCTTTCTTGCTGACACTCGTATCGCAGTCAACGGACACCAGCAATCAGAAATTCAAAGCGCTCCATGATATTCACTCGATCGCTCTCATCGCTTGGTCTTGCATTGTATTGGATCAGTCATGAACATTGACTGGAGACGGCCGTCGGTGCCTCCAATCTCGCGGGTCACTGTCGGGAAAACAAATGAAGCCAATGTGGAACCAACGAATTCCCAGAAGTACGCGTGTCACGGGCACATCTCTCCTGGCAACGTCCATAGACGACAGTTGGATCTCAGCAACCACAGTGAAAAGTCGTCTATCCAACGCAGCGTGGATAGCATCGTCAAAATCGAGCGGACATTGGATCAAATACAACCACGTCCGGTGTGCAAAGGAAGCCACAGCCTGAGCCTAGAGCTAGGAGGTTCAAAGCATACACGAAAGTCACTTGAGCTACTGAGCTGCACACCAGACACGGATCTTCTCAGTCTGGGAAGTATGGCGACACACTACATAGACGGCATGACGCCGAGCGAATTGATCAAACGTATGCAAGCAGTAGACGAGTCAGACGAGGAGAAACCTGGGTTTATCCGCGAAGAGAGGGTACATCAGAAAAGGTCGTCATTAACACTTGAGGAGCTGGCAGACGTACTATGTCATATCAACACCGCTGAAGCTTGTGGGTTACCAATTCAATGGGATCTGATTGCCGGTGTCGTTAATCCCATCGAGCATTTCTGTGTCGACGACGAATGGAACGACAACGAAAGTGCAGATACCGAAAGGAGACCATTACCTTTTGAGACTGTCCTCATGCCAGTGAATATACGAAGAGACGGAGATGGATCCAGTATATCCAGTCTATCGCAGGAAGGACATGACTTTGTCGACGACGAGAATTGGGAGTCGACTGAATCATTCCCTTCTCCAGCAGTTCTACTCTCGGACACCAAAATGAGCAGCACAAGAGTATTAACGGGAGCCAGACGCTAGTATGTTCTACTCTAGGCATCGGCGCCACTCTGTGTTGGATGCGTCCAATGTACATGTTCATCGTTATCGTCGTGTCGATGCCACGCGGCTGCCCACAAACTGGCCCCGATCCACGAAACAATATCGGGACGATACGGGGCCGTCGATGTGACCGCCACATGGTTCGAAAGTGGTGTAAGGGTGCTCCATGGAACTGGAACGACAGTAAGAGCGGACTGCATCACGCCCGCCTCATCTTCAACTGGCTTGGCATTCCGCTCCAGCAAGGCAATCAGTCTACGCCCGACGCGACGAGCCAGGTCGGGAACCAGTAACGGAGTTTCTCCCAAAAAGACCAAATTTGCAATCACGTCTCGTCGTGACTCCCTCGGGCAGCCCTCGAGACACTTCAAAAGAGCCATCGTTAGGCTATTCGGTTGTCGCTCGTCGAGCCAGTGGTGATCCATTGCCTCTGTCCATTCCGCTTCAATCGTGGGTTTGGCACCCTTCATTGTAGGGACAACTCGCTTGTATCCACAAGGGACAACTTAGTTAATGGAATCAATAAAGGTACAAGTTGTAAGAACTAGCTGCACAGGGAAATTACCAATAGCCAAACACGTCGCTTTCGTACCTTGCAGTGTATGACGCAGTGCATGTCCATCGACATGGACCTGACAAAAAGCTTCTAGTTTACCAACGTACAGAACCATTCCACGCTTCCACCCCATGGCGTAAGGGACGGTTTCTAAAGTACTCTGTAGAGTCACGGCGGGAACTCCGATATCCCAGAGAACCTGTTGTAGTGCCAGCTCGAGCGAGTCCGGCAGCAACGGAGGGCGCACCAACACCACCCGCCGCGACGATGGTTCCACCATGAGACGGTCATACAGTTCTGAAATTAAAGGAGAGACGATATAATACCATTCTTCTCTTGATCGAATCTTTTGGATGTCCTCCTCATCATCACCCAAGACTAGTACATGTTGTGGTCGACTCTGTAGGGCCTGGCCGACGCGCAGGGTCCATGACGACCATTCCAAAACGATCGGAGGACGAGCACTGCTGACGGAGGATCCAGAGCGTGAAAAACGACCGCTGCTGCGACGACTATTTGGTGGTGTCGACGCTTTGCGCCCTGTAGAGCGACGAGCTGGACAAGCCGGCGGGAGCGCCATGGTCGAAGCACCGCGGAGCGGATTGTGTTTTGCGGTCGCTGTTGTTTCTGACAATGACGTGGATTGAGAAGGCTGGTGAAATGTAAGCCAATCATATCGCGGCGCGCCAGATTTTCCCGAACACCGATCACGCACCGTCCGATTGCACCTTTTTGCACGAGCATTCTCTCGAATCTCTTCACTCATCCGCAACCAACGGAGTGTCTCCTTCACCAATCCAAGGCACATAGTCCATTTGGTTGTTCTGAAGAGATCCCAGTGAGGATTGTCACTTATCTTTCTGACGTCGAAACCAGTCACTAGTCACTGGAGCATTATTGCCGCTCTGAGCTCGAATCTAGATATATACCGACTCGTTCAGCCGATCGTACGAAAATTCCCAGTGATGAGGAGAAGCAAAAGAACAAGCGCGTGTCTTGCTGGTGCGTGTGTCTCCTTCTTTGCTTTGTCTATGACCAAGCAAATCAGGGCTGATGATTTCATTTCTTCAGGATTGAAGCTTGCGAGCAATCATCGGCGCGCACCGCCCCCGCCTGGATGGGAGGACCTAATGTCGAACCAAAACAGCATCCAGAAGGTCAACGTCGACTATGGCCCCAGTCATCCCTTCGAACATATGCGCAACTTGCAGTTATCAGATCCTGAGCAAGTTGGCTTGGACTATAACGAGCGAGAAACGTTTGAGCCACTGCGAATCCAATTCATCACGCAGCCTCTCGAAGCTCGGCGGGGCGAAAGTTTGGCCTTGAACAGTTTCATCGATGCCGTACTCAGTGATGTATGTAAATGGTGTTTCGCAATGTTTGAAAGGACTCTGCACTCTCGTAAATGTAACAACGCTACTCTTCTCCCTCTTTTGTAGGTTATCCCCGAGATGGCGCAAATATTGTCCAGTCATCTCTCGGTCCATCCTGTACAAGGCTCCATATCACTAGAGAACGACGACTGCTACAGCATATATCGAAACGACCAATTTGATCGAATCCCCTCAGATAGTGCCGATCTAGTTGTGTATGTCAGTGCCAAGGATACGTTGACGACCGAAGCTAACAATGAGGTATCTGTCTTTCAGTGCACTGAGACGAGGCGGGCCGTGTCGACTGTGTGTGCCCAAGACCAGTTTGATCGACCGGTTATTGGCTTGATAAACTTTTGCGTACCCAACCTACCTGCAAGAGATGAGCCGCTGAGGGCCGAGGAGGTTGACGTGATTACACCTTTGGGGCTTCATGAGGCAGGGCACGTTCTCGGCTTTGCGTTTCACTTATTCAAGTATTTTCGCGACAAGACTTCTGGAGCACCACTCACACCTCGACCGTTTGAGCCTCAGATGGTCACGTGCGTTGACGGAAGTGTTCGAGGAATGACTTTCCCGTCCAACGCAACGGTACGAATGGGTCAAACCGATAAGGGGCTCTTATACTATGACGTCGTGACGCCCACCGTCAGGACCGTTGCACGGAATCATTACAATTGCCAAAGTCTCGCAGGTGCGCGTCTAGAGAACCAGCCTCTTACCTCTGACAGCTGTGTCGGCTCTCACTGGGATGAACGGATTGCTCTCTCCGAACTAATGGGAACTGTCTACAAGCGGCAATCAGCAACGGCCATTGTCCTTTCGGCTTTAACGCTGGCGCTATTGGACGACTCGGGGTGGTACAAGGTGCTATATGGCAATGTAGGAACGTCTCCTTTCGGTCATGGTCTAGGATGTGACTTTGTTAATGGCGACTGCATTATCGACGACGCAGTGCCAGACTATGGCCGAGACGTGTTTTGTTCGACCATCAATGCCATCAACGACGACGGCTCGGTGGGGCCAAACGAGCTTGTCTGTGACCCGACACACACGGAGTTTGCCGCCTGTGACTTGTTCGATACAAGCACTGTAGCAGAAGAGTTTCAACGATACTTTCCAGACGACCGTGTCAGCTACTTTTCGAATTCTGCTCTTGGGAGTATCGAAGCGACTCCAGACTTCTGTCCTCTCCCCATCATTCCAACTAGGATCGACTGCACCAATTCCAACACAGAATACAGCGAGACCTACGAAGGCGAAGCCGTCGGAGCCAACAGTCGCTGTGTCATTGCATACTTTGGGAGCGGTGTCGTTCAACCCTGCCTGTCTTCCGATTACATGCAATGCTGCTGAACAGAAACTAATCGTGGGCGGCCAAACTTGTGAGTTTGACTTTCAGGAGCTCTCCATCCGCACTGCTAACGGAGGGTCCGCAACCATGGTCTGTCCCCGGCTGCGCACTGTCTGCCCGCATTTATTCTGTCCAAGCTCCTGTTCAGGTCGGGGAGTCTGCGACTGGGATGCAAGTCCCCGCCCGAAATGCAATTGCTTTGATGCCAGTGATACATCTGCCGCGTGTTCCGGGGACGATCCAACTCCGTCGCCAACTACTGTGCCAGACGATACTCTTGCACCGAGCTCTAGTACCAATGCGAATCGACGTTTTGTTCTTTCGACGACGCTAGTGGTATCGGCCCTAGTATCTGCGGTGCTATAGCTACCTCAAGCAACGCCGGCGAAAATCAATTGTAACTATTTTCCAGTTTCACTTGCTTTCGTAACACGCAGCAGTTCGAGCCTGTAAAGTAGGGTTGATCGAGGCGGTATTCTCGGAGGGTAACCTAGTTCACCATAGGCATAGAGATAGGGAATAATCACCTCCACCTCCCCTTGTCCAGGAGTTAGATGCTGTACGGCCACATCGAGTCCCTCGATGACTTGTCCCGTTCCTACCTGAAATTCCAACGGCGGAGGTCGAGAGCCATCGCATGCGACACGTTCCAGGGGAGAGCGATCTTCGTTGTCTAGAAATCCTTGGTAGCGCACCAAGCAGACGTCCCCTGGGATGGGGCGGTCATGATCCTGCAGGGTGTTGCTAGCGTCTACTTTCTTGAGTGTTCGAATCAAAATTCCGGCTCCTTCTTTAGAAGTGCTACTGCTTGTGGAAGTAGGAGAGTCAATTGCATGGTCCTCCATAACGAAGGAATAGAATCACACTTGTCTGCTGTCGGTCGTAATGGCATACTCGTACGCGTGGTCTGCCTGTGCCGGTATCTCACTCGTTGTCTGATTGCAATTTTGAAGTCCAAGTATTCAATCAGTCGAATTGATTCCTACGTTACTTTTATACGAGTACAGGTCTACGTGGAAATTAGTACAAACATTCACACCCAAATGCGGCGCGACACAAGAAAAACGCGACCATGATGACAACGACCATGACCCCGCAAGAAACGAGTAGTACCATGGCGCCTTGTTACAGTAGTACTGCGGAGGAGATGAACCCCTCTCGACGAAGTACCATGGAGGACTGTCACGTCATTTATGCTCCCGATACGTGGAACTGTCCCGATCCCAACATGGCATATCTCGGGGTGTACGATGGACACGGAGGTATGATATGTAGCTACGACTATGTATCTCTCATCAGATGCTTCCATGGTGGCTTCTCACACTTGACTTCTGGAAACCACATCTATATACGTCATAGGCCGTGAGCTGGTGGACTTTTTGGAAGAGTCGCTTGCCCAGAACGTGGCACAAGAACTGCAGCATCACGATGACGACGCATCGATTCACACACGCTTGGAGCGAGCGTTCTTGTGGACTGACGTTTGCAGTCGTCAAATGGGAATCACCACGTCGGGAGCGACAGTAGCGATTGCTTTGGTGCAAGTAAGTGCTCAGTTGTAGAGTGTCATCGGCCAAACAGAGCGTCATTGGTACACCAGAACTATTTTGACTGATGACACATCACTCTCCTTTTCTCAACCACAGTCACAGCCCGACTCATCAGACGTTATCATTCACACCGCCAACGCTGGAGATGCGCGGATCGTACTGGGAAAGGCTTCGCAAGCCATCACCACGCGATCAGGTCTCACATCCTCCTCCTCATCCTCCTCGACATGCCCCTCTACAGATGTACAACGCCTCACGCACGATCATCGCGCCGACGATCGGGAGGAGCTCCATCGCATCACCACAGCGGGTGGCTTTGTCCTGAAGAGTCGCGTCGTGGGCATTCTCGCGGTGGCTCGGAGTCTGGGAGATCACGGAATGAAGGACTTTGTCATTGCGCGACCCTACACGCAAACGCATGTAAAAGCAAACAAAGGGGATATTCTGATACTGGCCTGTGATGGACTGTGGGATGTACTGGCGGATGACGAGGCGATCTCTTTTGTACTAGGCTGGAGAGGGAATCGCTCGGATACTGCACGGGGGCTAGTTCGGGAAGCAATGAAGCGAGGGAGTACGGACAACATTACAGTGATTGTCTACTGGCTGTAAGAATCTGCGACGGTCGATTCAGACCAGACAGGGGACTATGGAAGTATTAGCTACTTCTAAAGACGATATGTAGATGTGCAACCTCTGTTTTGCAAGCTCATTGTAAACGATCTCGTGACTGCCCGCTTCGGCATCCCTCGAGCTCCCTTGATGTCGAGAATCGCCCGCGATGAGGTTTCAAAGCTCGCGGGCGACATCAAACAAAATCGAGTTTCATTACCGGAACCATGGCGTCGACCTCCGTATCCTCGTCGCCGCCGGTGCCTCCCGAGTGTAAAAGAGACTTGAAATCCTTTCGCGCAGCACGACAACGATGGAAGGAGTCGCCCCGAAAGAAGTTGACTCCGCTAGCATCTTTTGAATGCAAGGAACAAGCGCCCGATGATGGTGATGGCAATAAGAGGGCATCATCCAAACTGGAGGCGGTGCGGGCGGATGTAGGCGGCATGACGACGACACCGACGCACAAACCAAGGTCCCCGTTTGTCTTGACTCCGAAACAAAACCAGACTCGAGCATCTGTGAAAGGAACTGGCAGTTCGATCCAGTCGTCGGATCATGCCAGAACTCCACGTCGTATCGTGTCACAGTCTTCCCCAGTTTCCGCCCAAGGGAGTGTTCTTCCTCAAACCAAGATGCAGACGGCAGAGAATGAGTCTAAAGACGTAGCTGAAATGTCTGCATCGACATCACCGGTCTCGCCTGATGATGCTAAGCGTCGCGTCGACATTCTGGAGTCGCCCTCGCATCGCGAACGGCTGATTGCTTTTTACTTGGAACACAATCCGTCTAAGGTGGGGTCCGTTGATTCGACACTGGAAACTTACAATGGGAGAGAGGAAGTACTGTTTCGCAAGTTGGAGGAGAAGTATGTCAAAGGCTTCCCACCAGCTGCGGGAGAAGGTACGACATGCTTTCTCGAGTTTGACTACAATGGCAGAGTGAATACTGGGCGGGTGGAAGTTGTGCTGTTTGAGAATCGAGCGCCACTGGCATGTGAGAACTTTCGTGCTCTATGTACGGGCGAAAAGGGGAAGTCACTAGTCTATCGCAGCAGCCGGATTCATCGCATTGTTCCTGGTTTCTGTATTCAAGGTGGAGATACTACAAAAGGTGATGGAACAGGAGGAAAATCGATCTATCCTCCGAATAGCGAACATGGGGACACATGGGGCAAGTTCAAGGACGAGTACTTCATGTCACACAATCGAAAGGGTCTTCTCAGTATGGCAAACAACGGCCCCAACCGGAATGGCTCTCAGTTTTTCATCACCCTAAAACCTGTTACATACTTGGATGGCAAACATGTGGTCTTCGGAGAAGTCACCAACGGGATGCAAGTTGTCGAGGACATTGCGCAGATACCGACCGACAGCAAGCAGCGACCGCGGTCGTCTGTTGTGATTGCCGACTGTGGCGAAGTTCGAGACGGAGTGGAAATGCGTGCAAGCAACGACACGAAAGAAACGAAGCCGTTTGGTGGCACGTTTGGCACTTTAGCATCGGGTGGATCTGTTGCGGCCCCAAGTTTTGCAGCGCTGTCAAGCGAACAGTCAACAACATTTGGAACGACGTCGTCCTTTAGTCTGAGTGCGACGGCGAGCAAACAACCAGTCGTTGGGACGAGTGCCACACCTTTTGGCGTGTCGTCGACCACCACGGCCCCCGCATTTGGCGGGTTCGGTTGTGCTTCTTCTACCTCCAGCGACGCCCCACATTTTACGTCGACAGAGTCTCAAGTGCCTTTGTTCGGGCGTTCCGTATCCTCACAAGGTGCACTCTTCGCTGTAAGCTCTATGGCTTCCAGGCCGTCCGTTTTTGAATCGAGTGCGTCTGCGCAGGGATCCCTCGTTGGTGGCACTCAGCCGGCGTCTCTGGAGACCAGGTCGCCGTCCACCTCGAAGTCCTCTCGGGCATCCATGTTTGGATCGTTCGAGTTGGCCAAAGTTTCATCTTCAAACGAAATAAACGCCGACTTTCCAACGCCAGCTACTGCTGTCTCTTCGGGGTTATCCCCGTCGGCATCTAACGATCATAGGAGCTTTGGTTTTGGTGCGCTGTCATCGGCAGTCTTATCCTCCGAGCCAGCAGCTTCGTTGGCGGCTGAAGTGCGAGATACGGAGTATGACTACAGCTCCGATTCCGACGAGAGCAACTCGACGTCGTCCGACGGAAGCGGTGAGGATAATGAGGAGGACTTGGCGCAGCTTCTGAGATGGGACCAGGGAGCAACCTCAATCGCACCGGCTGCATTTTCGTTCATGGCGACGGGCAGCGAGAATCACACTATTGGCAAACCGTCAGTTGACACGCTCGGTCTGGATGCCCTGTCTTCGGCGATTTGCTCTGCAGAGCCAGACTCTTCTTTAATGGCACGCGAGGCATCAACGGATCAAGATGACGACGAAACGGCGGAGTCTAGAGATGAGGACTCGACGTATGAACAACTCAGTGAGTTGGACGAAGATGAAGAGGAAGCGGTGGTGTCTGAAGTCTCGGAAGACCCAGCTTTAGCTGGGCGACGGACATTTTCCGTCACCAAGAGGGCGGAGACCACAGAAGCTGATGAACCTCGTAGCAATCCATTCGCGGGCGTAAATTTTGCGCAAGCGCTGGAACGCGACCATCAGGCAAGTTCCTTGCACGCAACATTCTCATTCGCAAATAGTTCGGCTGCCGCAGCTTCGGAGGTGGACGAGCTCGGCATATCGACGGGCGTATCGACGAAAGCATCTGTTCCAAATCCATTTGCCATGTTCCAAGTGACACCCTCCAATCCCACCTTTGGTGGTGGCACTTTCAAGCTCGCGACACCGCCCTCGTCACCTACGGCAAAGTTCACCTTTTTGTCGACCGGAACCTCCAGCGAGAAATCCAATGAAGATGCGAAAGATTAGTCGACGTTGGATTCCCCAAGATGTAGTTGATTAGGTGGCTGGTTAGACTGCTGCTCTAACTTAGAGTGAATATAATCGTTGAATCGAATTTAGACTATTGCCTGCCATACCGGTCTGCCGCTATCATACCGGTATTGTGGCCATCATGCCATCACATGGTTCGTCCTTCCTGAAGTTTCAAATGCTCATTTGTAATTTCGGCATTGCCGCCGCGCGCCGCACTGTTTGAATATATCTCATATCTTCAGCCCTAAATAGCTTTTGATAATTTTGATATATTTGGTACGACTTTCCCGCCGAAAATCAAAGCATGGTATCGGCACGACTTGCTCGAACCCGCGTCTTTATGAAAAGCGATTTCATCAGGGCGTCAGCTCCGTTTGCAGCAACCAAAGTGGCGTCGCAGCAAAGTTTAGAGTGCGGACAGCTCATTGCGTACGCCAGCTTATCCCGCACCTCATTCGGATAGCAGCTGCCAACTCGATTGTGGCAAAATCTAATTTGCAAGGTTTCAAAATCAGTCACGTCTTTCGTGAGCCGACCACTTAAAGTCTTACTGTTACAGCGCTTACCTGTGACAACTGAGTTCACTTGAGCGTCATGGGGCAATGTCAGAGTGTGGATGGGCCTGCAACTACTGGTAGTGGAGTCCGTGTCAAGAGTCACCACACTCCAAACGTCAAACAAGCAAAGAGAGCGTTTGTGGGTCGAGTCAAGTTCGCTCGAAAACCCAAGTTATCCGTGGTTGCCGCTGGACGCAACGCGCCCATGTCGCCTTCGGAGCATACGGCAGCAACGCAACCAGTTTCTCCCGACTCGTTGCCGACTCCCATGTCATCTTTGGGGAATCTCACACCCGATCCACGTTTGGACGACGACGAAGAAGAGGAGGAAGAAGACGGCGACGATCCCGAGTCGCAGGGCGTATCTTTGCTGAGTTTCGTTCCTTCGTTGCGCCATACAGAAGAGCTTTCGGCAGTGATTCCGGAAGAAGTTGACCCGGATGCTCCCAGTGACGAAGAAGAGCAGCATCAGAGCCATGCAGAGGCCCTCCGGCGATCCAAGAAGGCATGGGAAAGTGAACCGGGTCCGCTGAACCCGCTTGGCGTCAAGACGGACTCGCGTCGTACCACTGGCTCCCCACCGCGTCCGAAACGGAAAGGGCTGAGGATGCGATCGCGCTATCGTAGACAGTCGAAAGGTCCAAACAGTATTGTGTATCACGACGAACCTCCTCTCGTTGCGCCTCCTCCTGGACAAGAGCTTCCACTATCGGACGGGCCTCCGTCGCCCGGATCGGTGGAACGACACACCATTGCTCACTTTAACAAGGTTCGCGTACAAGCCCAAATGGCGGCGCAGCAGCAACGAAAGAAACGTCGAACAAGCAAGCTAGGTGATCGACAGGCGGACGTACAGGAGTATCGGAAACTTTGGAGGAATTTCGAAGACATGAAGCACACGGCATCGTCGTCGGCACCCACAACCCCCGTTCGTGGTGGAAAGCTCAAACGGCAACGCAGCTTTGACTTGAAGAACACGACGACGTGGTTCTTTGACTTCCAGGCGATTGCGTTTGAGGGCGACGATGATGATGCAAAGAGTCAGAGTAGCCGTCTTTCTTTGCTGAGTGACAAGGATCGGGAGGCGCAGAGACGCATTTTCGAAGAGAAGAGTAGACACAGGCGGTCCAACTCGGAGCCTTGCTTGACGACACTCTTGACCAACTTGGGCTCACCCGAGAAACATCAAGATGCAGAAGCTTCACCTGACCGTCAATCATTGCGCGAAGAGATTACGATTCCTGGGACCGTGGTTTCCGTTAGACGTCGAAAGAGCGAGTACGGCCAAGAGGATCAATCTCTCGGGGTAGATTCCAGTAGGCCCCGGACTCCTGAGAATGCATCGGTGGCTGTGACGCATCCCACTTGGGACTACACTGCAGAGAGAAATGACTACGGGATAAAGAAGTCGCTTGAGCTCGTCGACCCAAATTTATTGACGCCAAAGCGTCGTACGTACGCGGATGAACCATCGGTTTCTAGCCTCGTCGACATGGGCGCTGACAACGACTACCAAGTTCCGCGTAGAAGGCGCCAGGTCTCTCGGGATTTCTCTGAGTCATTGACACTTCAGGAGATAATGGACGCCGAGCTCCTTGGCATTGTTCTGCATCCGTCGCCGACCTCTGACTACAACTTGGACGACGTGAGCACAACCTCGTCGCTTTCTGAGATCGCGGTTCTCCAACTGCCATCTTCTGATACCATGGTGACACAGAATGTTGAGCCAACACTGTGGCGAACTCTTTCGGAACGAGTCGTTATGGGGAACGCTGACAGGTGCCTAAGAGATGTTCGCGCTAAACCCAGTGCGGTCGAAGACCGGAATACCGATTGTTCAAATTCACCTGTGAAACATGACATCTCGAAAATGTCGACTGTGGAATTCCTCAGGATCGCGGACGGCCACGCGCACGTTAAGGGGGCATGCGTCACGAACCACAGTCAGTCATCAAGCGTCGACGAAGTAGTGGGAATGACTGAAATGCTTGATACGGGCAATAATGAGGAGGTTGGAGAAAAGGCGATGGACCGTTTCGTCAAAAAGGCAGACGACATCACTTTGTTAGTTGAACCTCAGCCCGATGTGAAGCAGCAGACTGAGGGCAAAGGCGAACAAGGTTTCTCTGCTATTGACGTGGCGATTGAGGCGTCTTTCGAAGATGAAGGCCCTGACCAAATGTCGACAGATGAGCCACTCGACGATCTCGACGACAATCCAGCAGACGACGCTAGTGGGGAGGACGAGTCGGTCTTTCACCCGCAAAATGTCAGTGATCTTGGAGTCTCGGTGCCGCCTGGCACAGAAGCTCCCCACTTCGAAGCGAATGATCAGAAGATAACCCACGACGATGCCTCAGATAGAACGGCTGTGCTGGACAAGGAAGACGGCGTCGCTGATATGGTCCTAGGCCGGGTAAAGGAAGTTCTCTCGAGTTTTCGAAATGACCGCGCTTCGATGGACGTGCTTCATGGAAACTATGATGTGCCGGAAGACGAAATTGCTGCCGACCATGGCGTTTCAACTCCAGTAGCTTGCCTCACATTCAATCGGGCTCAAATTTCGGTGACGATGGATGATGCACCACTTGACGAGCTCGCAAGTCTGGTGCGGGCGCCGACACAGAAAAAATAACTTGGCTATTATGTAGTTTCGTTTACCCTCGCCACATAGTACTGTCTATTTCTTTCGTTTTGCGGCGTTAGCACACGCTTCGGCGAGCGTCTCGGGTAGCAAACCAAACACACGGGTAGCCTCTTCCATGACATCCCCGCCGTCTTCGTTGTACAAACGACAGTTGTCGAACACAAGCAAAAGATCGTTGAACAGTGCAACAATCGCATCTTGCCCATCCCCATAATCCCCATTTTCGACTTTCTTCCGCATCGTTCCGAAGTCCATTGGATCCTTGACAACATCGTAGTATCCAGGAGCTTCGCTCTCCGTCACCGACTTCTCGAAGATAGAGTAGTTGTCGTGGCTGGAAATCGCAAAACGGTAAACACGGTAAGAAAATTGAATAGCTTCTCGTACAGGCCACAGCGGATTCGGTCGGACTTACCTATCCATTTTGTCAAGTGTATCCAGCGCGATTCGCGCGAAGCTACCTTGCACAGGCAAAGGAAGTCGCCAAGGCCCAGTGTCAGAGAAATTGTTTCTCGCAGCATCGAAGCTTCCGTCTAGCGCCTCTCGTCGCACCTTCCAGAAATTTACATCCCCGAAAGGCGGACCGGGGTCGTCCAGTGCAGCCGATGCGTGTTCGTCGGGGACTTTCTTCTTGCGCTTCTTCGTGCCACTCTTGTTTTTCGCTGAGGCAGGAGCTCCCTCCTTACCACGTGGTGCAGGAGTCGTGCCGGTCTTTCGTTTCTTCCGCTTCGGAGCTGGTGTCTTTTCATCGTCGCCCTTGTTACCATCATCTGATGCCTCTTCTTGTTCTGCACTCTTGCCTTTCTTTTTCCGTTTTTTGGAGTTTTTCCCCCCTCCTTCGGCCTTCTTCGATAGACTGATTCGAATCCTTGGTTTGTTCAGCGTGGACAGGGCAGGGTCGTCGTTGCCGGCAGATGGGTCTGTCTCTGCAGTCATTTCCTCTGCCCCGGACTGAGCCTTCTTGGCGGCTTGCTTGCGTCGCTATACATAAACAAAGATAATTGAGAGAAAGCGAAGCAAGCATTCCTAAGAAAACATGTATATCCATCGTACCTTGCGTGGTTTCTTGGCCTCAATTTCATCCTTCTCGCCCTCTTCTGGCTCCTCGTCCCCTTTTTTCCTCTTGCGTCGTCCTTTTTTCTTATTCCCGTCGGCCTCAGCGTCGGCCTCCGAGTACACTTCAAGAACAGAACCGTCTTCAGCGATGAACAAGCTGTGCTTCATCGCGGCGTCTCGCAACATTGCAGGTCGCAAAAGCGCTTGCTGTCTTGCTTCCGAGACGATCTCTGAGTCCTTCTCATTGAACTTGAGGCAATTCCGCATGATAAGAGTGAAATCTTTCTGCATAGCCTGAGCAGAGCGATACTCCCCATTTTCAAGCTTCTCCTTCATCGTGCCATAGTCCATGGGGTTCGTGATCATATCGTAGTACTCGGGGATCTCGTCGCGCGGGACGGGGACAGAAAAAAGCCCGCCTTTCGATTGATCATACTTGATCGCTTCATCCAGGACAGTGGAAAGAACATTTCTGACGACATTGCGAGGGAAAGCAGGCCAAGCTCTACCAGCAGCCGTGGCTGCGTCGTCCCCAGAGGCCCAAGCGCGCCGACGGCGGGCCTCTTTCTCGCTAATCCCGCTTCGCTTCTTACTTTGATAAAGATCGTCCTCGACGTCGGACCAATCTGCTTCGGAGTCGGAATGATGCAGATAGCCATCTTCCCCGACGACGGCTCCCCCGTCCTCATCATCAGACGATTGCTTTCGCTTTTCGGCTTCCTTTCGTTTGCGGCGCTTCCTTTTCTGATGTTTGCTCAGGATTAGGAGCTCCTCTCGGACGCCACCATTTCGGTCAGGTGTGCCATGTTGTCCATAGGCGGATGCCCGGTCAAGGGATGTTCGACACCGACGACGACGATCGCCCTCTAGACGCTTCAACATATTCCTGGCCAGTTTGCGTTGTTCTTCGTTGAACAGGCGCTCTTTGATGGATATAGTAAGCAGGAGTTGCTGGCATGTTGACTTCTCGGACTGAGGGAGCGAGTCATCGTCCGCTTCCTCGAAGATGCCTTCCATCATGCTCTTCAAGTCTGACATGAACTTTGCAACCTTTCTATGGGCACCGCGAGAAAGCTGAAGGTTGGCTGCCGACGGCTTGCTGTCATCTTCCCCAGCGTCATCATCTGACTTCTCGGCGGTCTCGCCCTTCGCTTCCTCTGCATCATCGTTGCGTGGCTTCTCAGTCAACTTGTCGTTTGCTCCCTCAGCAGCATCTTCGCGGGCCTCGTCTCCTGGCACCTTGTCGTCCGCTTCTTCCTTCTCCTCGCTTTCTTCGTTGATTTCTGACTTTTCCATAGGGCGGGTCTCCCCCTTATCTTTCTTCTTTCTCCCTCGACCTCTCCCTTTGCTGCGCTTAGTACCCCCGCCTTCGATAAGTTCCGTGAGCTCGTCCAGTTTCGTCATCATAATTTCCGGAGTGACGAAGTCTGGCATCACTTTCTGCCAAAAGAGAGGGTCGTTAACATCGACGCCGGCAGTTGCTGCAGCACTATCCCCTGTGAACTTGCTCTTGCTCACAATCATCCCTTGCTTGTTCAACCACGAAGCCGTCTGCGCGCCCTCGACAACTCGAGTGCGAGTCCTCTTCGCTAGAATACTCTCGATATCATCGGCGATGAATTCTTGACCAATGTCATCATTCTCGTCTTCGAGCAAAGCATAGGCGCCTTTCTTGAGCAGCTGTTCCATTTCTTGAGTCGTGGGCTTGTCGTCGTCGTTATCGTGACCGAATGTCCCGAGGACAGCCTGCTCGAGACCAAGTTTCTTGCTAGCGCGGTCGAACATCTCTTGCTCAAAAGAACGACTGGTGACCAATCGATAGATCTTGACGTCTTTAGTTTGCCCAATGCGATGGCATCGCGCCTGCGCCTGAACATCATTCTGAGGGTTCCAGTCACTGTGATCCAGAAAAATACCAGCATCAGCGTACACTGAGGGAAGACTTATACGAAGGGCACTAGACCTCATTACCACTTACCTATCGAAAATAATGCAGATATCGGCAGCGGTCAAGTTAATGCCAACGCCTCCGGCCCGAGTCGAAAGGACTGCAGCAGAGGAACGGCAAGAGAAGAGTTAGCAGACTGACAGGCAGAACGCGGGTTAGCAACGAGAATGCAACGTTCTCGAGAGACTTACGAAACATGAAGCTGTCCTCTTCTGTTTCAAATCGATCAATGGCTTTCTGGCGTTCGTTACCTCTTACTCTTCCGTCCAGGCGCTCGTGACGGAAGCCCCTAAAATCGCAGTATTCCGAGATCAGGTCTAGCATCCGGACCATCTGGCTGAAAATCAACACCTTATGTCCCTCTTGACGTAGCTTTGGAAGGAGCTTGTCGAGAAGCACCATTTTGCCACTTGTATGGACGTAGCCATGTTCGTTTAGAAGCAGCTGTCTTTCGTCGGGTGACTTTCCTTCAAAAGATCCACTCGAGACGAGATCGTTGAACTGCTTCTCCGTTTCCCGCTGCTCAATGCCTTCCAGAAGATAGGGGTGGTTACAGCACTTTCGGAGCTCCATTTGAATGTTCATCAATTTCGGAGCACTCTGTCGTGTAGCACCCATGCTAAGGAACGCAAGATTGTGCTCGAAGATCGCCCTATAGTACTGCTTCTGAATGCTCGTCAATTCGACATCAATCACAGTCTCGGACTTCTCCGGCAGGTCCTTCGCAACGTCGTCCTTGACCCTACGAAGCATGTACTGTCGAGAAAATACAGAAAAAATAAGAAAATGGTTCCAAGCTATTTGGTAAGCGACGACAGCGCTGCAGGAACTCACCGGCCCGATTGCCCGCTGCAACGCCTCAACTTGCTCTCGATTGGCGATGTTGCCGAAGCTTGCCTCGAACTGCTCGACACTAGGAAACTGAAAAGGCTCGATAAAGTTCAAGAGGGTCCAAAGCTCTTGCGTGTTGTTTTGAAGGGGCGTGCCCGTCATGAGGACTCTGCTCTGGAAGCCATAATGCAGCGTGCCTCTGGCGCTGATTTCTTTCATGCACTCGAGAAGTTTCCCCTTGACGTTCCGCAGTCGATGCGCTTCGTCAACGACGGCTACTCTCCACGGGATCTGGCCGACGATGTCAAA
Source organism: Licmophora abbreviata (assembly GCA_900291995.1). Lineage (NCBI taxonomy): Eukaryota > Bacillariophyta > Fragilariophyceae > Licmophorales > Licmophoraceae > Licmophora > Licmophora abbreviata. The sequence continues at coordinate 4,726 of OLMU01000798.1, read as the reverse complement.
GTCAGAAATCAGCGTATCGTATGTGGTGACCAACACATCGAACTTGAGATAGTCAGCCGTGTGTGGCCGGTCGTCGAAGTACCACTCGTATTCTCGGAGGACGTCCCTCCAAATACGCTGACGATCGTGATATACACAGCACACCAAATCGGTCCAACCTTGAAATTCCCGGCGCCAGTGTTCGACCGTCGAGAGCGGAACAACTACCAGATAGGGTCGCCTGATTTTCTCGACGCGGGAAAGATGTTCAATGTACGATACGATCTGAACGGTCTTGCCCAGCCCTAAACCGTTTCGAAGAAAACATAGTATTAACAAGTGAGCAGGGTTTCGTACAAGAGAAGCTTGTTATCTTCGCGGAAGCGACAGTCTACGTACCCATCTCGTCTGCCAGGATGCATCCATGCCGCTTGTACCAAGTTGAAGCCAGCCAATTGAGTCCATCAACTTGGTAATCACGCAATCGATTGCCATTCTTGTACACATGAGGCTCCGTCGGATCATACAGCTTGTCGCGAAACTCCAAAAATGCATCCTTGCCCTTCTTGCTTCCCCGAGTGCTCCCGCCAGGCGCCGTCACTTCTGCTCCCGCGGCCGCATATCGCCACCGGAACCCACCGATTTCGTCACCAAGTTCTTCGTTGTAGTCACCTTTCAACATTTGCTGCATTTCGTTCAAAGGAAGCTGGAGGGTGGCAGCAGCAGTCTCGACGTTCGGCCAGATCCTCACAACCTCTTCTGTCGAAGCCGATACTTGTTCGACTTTGACTGTTGATTTTTTCAGAGATTTAGTCGGCGAATCCTCCAAACTATCCTCTAGGCCATCCGGTTGGACAGACTGTAATTCAGCGGCACGTGCATCTGCATCAGCCTTCTCCTTGGCCAGCATAGATTTTCGAGACGGAAGAGGAAACCTCTCGAATTCCTCCAATTCGGGCTCTTTAGACGTAAGTGACACGGCAGCCGTCAGCTTGGCTCGGCCGCCTAAACCAGAGAATTCGTTACGCTTCGCGGGGAACATGGCTGGGTCGTTGGTGAGATCTTCCTCGACTTTCTTGTTCTTCTTCCGCGACTTGCTAGGCGACTTCGTTTTATCTTTTTTAGCTGCGGAGGTGGGTTTATCCGAATCGATGGTAGGAATACAGCTTCGGAGCTCGGCGGACGAAGTGAACGTGTCGTCAACGCCGTCAAGAAAGTAAGTGCAGTCTTCGTCGCCCCCTTCGTCGCTGCTGTATCCAATATCCATGTCAAGGAGACGAAATGCCAACGACCGAGTCGTTTCCGATCGCCAAAGTTCTGGAGGGCGAGGTTTGTTGGGAGATTTGTTCGGGGACGACTTGACCGGCGTCACTTCTCCTGATCCTGCGTCAGTCCGGGTGCTTGTAACATTGCCAATCGGAGGGGCGACATCGGTGCCCGGAGCACTCGCCGTTGAGGTGATCGCTGCCTGGTCAGGTGTTCCAGAATTCGCATCAGCTTCCTGCGGAAAAGGCAGTTTTCGTACGAGCTCCTCGTCTTCGCTATCGGGCTCGAATTCGCCTTCGCTTCCGTCGTCCGATTCCTCGTCGGAGCTACTTTCGGGCCCGACACTCCCATCACTCTCCTCAGCCGACGCCTCAGCATCTCCTTCCTCCAAGAGATCCTGTCGACGTCGAACGATAAGCCGCTTTCTGTCTCCCGAAAACTTTTTCCGGAGCTCATCAACAGCGTATCTGCCAGTGATCCCCACACTCGTAAGATCGCTCTCACATACCGAGTAACGGTTCTCCAGGAAACGCATGTAGGCGAACTTGTGCTTACCGCTTTCCCGCAAAAGCAAAATGACGTCCTTGAACGACAATTTGATTGTGCTGACCCCATCGACAGCAATGATTTTGTCTCCAGCGTTACGGATCAGACGCCTCTTCTCCGAGGGCCCTTTGCTACCATCTGGGAACTGTCGATAGCCAAGGAAGGCCACAGACCCGTTTATTTCGCCGACGTTCATCATTAGACCCTTTGCTGTGATTGGAATTACAGCATCGTATTCACCGGTCAACGGTGGTGGCAGTGCCGGATGGGCCGGCATCAGCGGCAGCGATGACAAGCTGGAAACGCGATAAACCATTTCTGTCATGCACTCGACGACCTGCTTTTCATGTGCGGGAGAGTATTGAGCCTCGTCGGACGCCTCATGAGCGTCTACGGCGGAAGCTGTTGTCTTCGGTCCGCACTCCGCACAAAGCAGGTCAGGAAGGCGGCTGCCAAACTTCGCGAACTGAAATGCCCGCGTCTGTGCATAGAGCTTCGCTCGAAGGTCCGGGATGCAGGTCGAGCCGCCAGCACTCGTTGCGGTAATGTGCTCAATTTTCTCAAGATAGACCGAGACTTCTTCCTCGGAGAGTGGCGGCTCGTCGACGACCATGTTGTTCAACCGATGGTACTCGGCGATGAGATTGTCGTCGTTGATATCTTCTTTGGTTTCCCATGAACAAAATTCGTATCCCAGCCCAGCCCACTTCACTAGATACATAGTCTCTTTGATCTTCTTCTTGGGGATGTCTCCCAATTCTGCTCTCTTCCTTGCGGCCTGTTCAGAAACTGCCGAATGCATGCGAACACCTTTAACAGTGTGAAGCTTCGGCTCACAGTCCGGGCAGTGCCAAATACCAGTAGGGAGCTTGTCGAGCGGAGGCGTAATGCATGCCATTCCATACATTGCGTCACAATGGTCACATAAGACCATTTTATCGTCGGGGGTGCCGCACTCTCCATCGCACTGACGGCAGGTGTGCTCCCAGGGTCTTGCCCTTGGATTGGCCCACCGAAGATAGCGCTCACGAAACTCAAGAACCCAAGCGTGATACAGCCGCTCGAATTGCTTCGACATGTAGTCAGCAACAAACCAGATCGCTGAACCGTGCTGATTGTAGATCTTGCAGTTGTTCCATACCTGAGGATTAAGATAATCAAAGAGGGAAGAGAAACGTGAGCATCTCGTATATGATCCTCGCGAACACGATTTTCTAGGATCCTACCTTACGCATGTCGCGAGCAAAATTCTCCGGGGCTTGATATTTTCGTTCGTCGAGTTTCGTACGGACAGTTCCTAGATCCATGGGGTGATCGATTATTTCGTGGTAGTCCGTAAACTCGTCCTCGTCGACTGGCTCAAGGAATATGTTGGCGAAGCCATCCTTGGAAAGTCGGTCAAGAACCATCCGACAACGGCGGAGTGGCTGCCACATGGCGCTTGGTCTTTGGGCCTTTTCCAACATGGCACGTTCACGATCATATTGCGCGGCCTCTTCTTGGGCGAGCTCAACAAATGGGGCTTGCTCTTCCTCTGTCAGATTGTTCCAGGTCTCTCCCAGAATCTTCATCAGTTCGGCTTGTGTAGCATCGGGATAACGTTTTACAAAGAAACCCCGGATCGATGACTGAAAGAAAATATAGGATGCTCGAGGTTTCTTCGGGGGTTCCGTGGTGTAGCCATCTCGGTACGCATTGTCGCATCCCTTGAACTTGGGGTAGTAAGACCCGTCTTTGTTGGCAATGTTTCGCAGAGTGTCGAGGGGAATAGTTTTGAAGTCGACGTCCGATTCAAACAGTTTTTCAAACTCATCCTCTGTGCAAGCAGGAACAGCCTGGATGTGAGCTGCCATGCAAAGAAACGGAGCCAATGTACTTGCCCCTAAGATTTTTTCATACCTTGTTCCTCCTCCTCCTTCTTCTCCTCGCCTGTTTCCTTGTGCGGGCGAGGCGAAAGTCCCGCGTCGGCGCTTTCGACTCCTTCGATGGCGATTTCGTTGGCTGCCTCTTCAGCCTCTTCTTCTGCAAGGGCCTTTTTTCGCTCCTTCTCCCATTCAATGAGCTCTTGGTCGGTAAGCTCGAGGGTGACTTCCTGCTCGGACTCGTCCACAATCTTCTGTGGCTCTGCGAAGGATGGGTCGAAGTTGGGATCCTCCAGCTCTTCGTCAGTTCCGGCTGCCAGTTTCTTCAAGAACCGCCGGTACATGACCTTCGGGCCTTTCCCCATACTCTCAAGGTCGGCGCCAGTCTTCCAATCCAAGTGAAGATACGAGCGCCCTTTGTACTTGATTAAGTACTCGAATTCAACGTGTTCGTTCCGATGACGGTTGTCATCGTTCTGCTGCTTATTGCGAGACTTCCTCTTCTTCGCCGGCTTCTTGTTTTTCGATTTCGCACCGCGCTTCCCACGTCCGCCGGTTTCTTCTTCGGATTCACCAGACTCGTCTTCCCCTCCCGATTCCTCGTCTGTAGCGTCAGCATTTTTGTCGTCGACAGGGCGCCGGCCGACAATGAGCTCAATTTTGGGGGACCCATCCAGCTCATACTCTGGCATGAACTCGAAAAGCTCCCTGAGTGGGGGTAGCGTCTGATCGTAGCCCTTTTCCGTGTAGACAGGTTTCGTCGTTCGGAAGTCGTCCTCTGCTACGTCGGCTACCGGCGCTTCGTACTCGGACACATTGCTCTTTCGTGGACGACCACGACGCTTCGGGGCCGGCTCGGGCTTTTCTTCTTCTTCCTCTTCAAAGATGTCTTCGGCGTCACTAAACTCTTGTTCCTGGGCATAGTTGATCACCTTGGAGGTGGCACGACGAGATCGTGCCGACATACTGGTGGTGTCGCGTTACAGTGTTGTTGGAAATAGCAGTATGCAAAAAAGAAGTTTCCTGGAAAATGGGAAGGGGATCAGGCAGGGTAAGAGAGGTGAAAAAAGGAT
>OLMU01000791.1:0-15730 GCA_900291995.1 Licmophora abbreviata | reverse complement strand
GTCCAGCGGCTGTTAACTCGACGCTATGTCGACTGTTGCAAGCTAACGAAAGTAACGTCTAGCCTATCTTCTCGTGTTATTCTACAGACATATAGGTTGCTCGCTTAGTCTTCTTCATCCATAGTGAACCCCTTCTTCAACTCCTCCTCGACGCTAGGAGGGACAAAGTCGTAGTTTGCGAGCTTCATGGAGTAGTTGGCACGGCCCTTGCTCATCGAGCGAAGCGTAGACACGTACTGGAACATGTTCGCGAGAGGCACCTGCGCAGAGATCGTTTTGGTGTTTCCTCGCTCTCCGAGATCGCCAACCATTCCACGACGAGAGTTGACGTCACCAAGAATATCTCCCATGTATTCCTCAGGAGTGGTGACATCAACCTGCATGAGCGGTTCCATGAGACGGGCCTTGGCCTTCCTGAGTCCCTCGCGTGTTGCGGCACGCCCGGCGATCTCGAACGCCATGACAGACGAGTCGACATCGTGGTAAGCGCCATCAACGAGAGTAGCCTTCATACCGAGGACCGGGAAACCAGCGACGACACCCGTTCCCAAAACAGACTCGATACCCTTCTGCACTCCAGGAACATACTCCTTAGGCACGGATCCTCCCTTGATATCGGACGCAAATTCAAAGTCCATCGCGCCCTCTTCTTCAGAGAACTCCTTAGGCTCAAAGATGATTTTGACACGAGCGTACTGACCAGATCCACCCGACTGTTTCTTGTGTGTGTAATCGACCTCAGCAGTGGCAGTAATGGCTTCGCGGTACGCAACTTGTGGGGCACCGACGTTGGCCTCAACGTTGAATTCGCGCTTCATGCGGTCCACAATGATTTCAAGGTGCAGTTCACCCATACCCTCGATGACAGTCTGGCCAGTTTCTTCGTCGCGAGAGAAGCGGAACGAGGGGTCCTCGGCAGCAAGACGGATGAGGGCCTCGGACATCTTCTGCTGATCGGCTTTTGTCTTGGGCTCGACAGCGACCTTGATAACAGGCTCAGGAAAGTCCATCTTCTCGAGAATGATAGAGTTGTCCTTGTCGCAAAGAGTTTCTCCGGTTGTAGTGTCTTTCAAACCAACAAGAGCAACAATATCACCAGCGACAGCGGACTTAATCTCAGTTCTGTCGTTGGCATGCATCTGCAACATACGTCCAATACGCTCGTTCTTTCCCTTGACAGAGTTGTACACCGAGGAACCAGCCTCCATGACTCCAGAGTACACACGCGTGAAGGTCAAGGAACCAACGAAAGGATCATTGGCGATCTTGAAGGCAAGGGCGGACATAGGCTCGACATCAGATGAGTGTCGGACGTCTTCATCGCCGTCTTCGGAGACACCCGCAATGGCTTCGACGTCGAGGGGCGAAGGCATGTAGTCAACAACGGCATCAAGAAGAGGCTGGACACCCTTGTTCTTGAAGGCCGTTCCGGTGAGGACGGGTACAAAAGAGAGATCGAGAGTTCCCTTACGGAGGAGTCGCTTGAGCGTCGGGACGTCCGGCATCTCGCCCTCTAGATAGCTCATGAGAACGTCTTCGTCGAGCTCCACGGCAAGCTCGACAAGCTTCTCGTGGTACTCCTTCGCCTTTTCCTTGAGCTCATCATCGACTAGAGGGATGTCGTTGCACTCGTCGAGCGGGATACGGTCGAACGAGGCGCCGAGATCCTCTCCACGCCAGACAATAGCCTCCATGGTCACCAAATCGATAACGCCAAGGAAATCGGACTCGGATCCAATCGGAAGCTGGAGCACAGCGGGGGTAGCTCCGAGCAAATCAACAATAGTATCCACACAATAGTAAAAGTTGGCACCCGTGCGGTCCATCTTGTTGAGGAAACACATACGGGGAACCTTGTATTTGTCAGCCTGGCGCCAGACCGTCTCGGTCTGGGGCTCGACGCCAGCGACACCATCAAAGACAGCGACGGCACCGTCGAGGACACGAAGGGAACGTTCGACCCTGATGTGAAAGAGAAAGATTTCATTGTGGGAAAAATTTTCCATAGAAACGTGAACATGCACAGACACAATACGAATGCAAGTGACTTACTCCAGAGTGAAATCGACGTGGCCAGGGGTGTCGATGATGTTGATTCGGTGATCATTCCAGGCGCAGGTGGTGGCAGCTGAGGTGATAGTGATTCCTCGTTCCTGTTCTTGTTCCATCCAGTCCATGGTGGCTCCTCCCTCGTGAACCTCTCCAATCTTGTAGGACTTCCCAGTGTAGTACAAGATTCTCTCGGTCGTCGTGGTCTTTCCGGCATCAATGTGAGCCATGATACCAATGTTTCGGTAAAAATCCAAGTCCACCTCGCGTTGCTTTGCAGAAGAGGCCTCCTTCTTATCAATGGTTTGGGCGACCATGTTCAAAGACGTGCTCTGTATTGAAAAATATTCGATTCCAGAATGGTGAGTGGTGAGAAGAGTCGTTGCAGAACAAACAGAGTAAGGGACGGTTCTCTGCACCAAAATGCCAGAGAAGACAGCTTCATTCGCGTGGTATGTCGCCGCTGCGGTCTAGAAGACGTGAACTCATAAACATTATGTTGCCCACACACTGCACCACTTACCCTGTCGACGCATGCATCCTCGACCTGAAGCCCATCAGCGGAGACGCGGCTCGCAGGACTACGGACAAAAGCCGAGTTTGGTGCGAACGCAGTGGCTGTAGAGATGACCAAGGCCAGTGCGGCTGCACCGGCGAATCCTCTTGCAACAACCATTATGGGTGAATCTCTTGCTGCTTGCACACAGAAGAGCAAAGGAAAAGTGATGATGACTTCGCACAACAAAGAAAATTTCGATTCGGCATCACCGCGGCGCGATTGACTGACGCACAAAGCTATTGTTGGCGCGAAAAATGAATGGACGGTCCTCAGCGCGTGCGTGGTGACACGTGGCAGTCCAACCGATCCATGCCATTGAATCATTTTCTTGATTTACAAATATTCCTGATTCCTTCTTTGGTCCGGCTACAACACGCACGACGACGACCGCCGCACCCTCGTTGTCAGCAACCGATCACATGGTTGAGCGCATTGAGCAAAAGCTTATTGTCTACTGGTAACGCTAGAAACCGGTATGTGATGGTGAGCTGAGGCATGACTTGCGAATGACTTAGGCTTTTCACTAGAAATTTCCTTTGCTAAGAGGTCAACTCCCTCGGATAAGGTGGGAGCCTCTACTTTCGACCTGACCTATGCTTTGATTTTCGGCTCGAACGCCGCTCACCTTCTAATTGGCTATGTTGCGGACCTTCCTCATGGTTTCGGTAGTACAAGCTAGACTGGTGGATCTTGAACCCATACACTCTCGGCATATACTGCTGAGACGGTTTTATTGGAACCATATCCTGCAAGGAAAGAACAGCGGCAGTGTGAGAAGAATGAAGCAGAGACTTAAGCACTTCGTCCGGACATGAACGTACCGGATGTGTCATTAAATACAAGTGAGGGAAGGTTGTTCCGAAGTAGGCACCGTCAATATTCGCTTGACGCGTGCTCTTTGGGAAGAATAGCCCGTGGCAACGAGGGCAGAAGACACTGACTGTGTAATTTCGTGGTAAGTCAGACAGACCGACCGGCAAAACTGGCTGTCCTTGACAAAACACGTGCGGGCAACGTCCAAATGAAGCTGTTCGATACTTTTCGTACATGGCGTGCATTCCTCGATTTGTAACGATGTAACGAGCGTGAACGAGCCCGTACAGCATTTCCTGTGACGATGCAAATGCCCGAAAACAACAAAGAAAGATTCGCGTTAGAAGTGACAAGGGGAAGTTAGCAGGAGTGAGCCATGGACAGTATAGGTCGAACTCACCGCCGCCGATTCCACAATTTCTTGTTGTTCCTGAAGACGAACACGAGGAAAAGATTTCGGAAGGGTTGGATGTGAGCGGAACAACACGCGTTTCGCATGACGGTATATATCATCCGGCAAAACACGGAAGTGACGCACCTCGGTTAAAGAATCCTCCATGGGCATTTCGACATCAAGTACCATATCCAGAGCGTATTCGTAGTAAGGAACCAATCCATTAAGGCCTGTCAGATTGAAGTCGTCCTGCAATGAGCAAAATGGAACGCAAGATGTGAGCGTGACAATCAAGGACGAGCGGCGGTGTTGAACTTCTCCCTCTGTTTGAAAGGCTCGACGCGCAATTCGCCTGCGTTCTCGGCGACTACCTCGGGCGCTGTAGTCTCGACTTTTCCAACCAACATGAGCACTGCCACCTCTAGTCTTGTACCACCAGCCTCGACATTCTCGCGCTTACCTGAATATAATCCTCATCTACTTCGCAGAAAAACTCGTTCCCCCGCAAACTACAAAACCAAGAGATCCAGGAGCCATCTTCATCCGATGCCGATATTTCCGAGCTCTCTTCATCCTCATCGTCATCTTCTTCCTCCAACAACTCCTCTTCTTCCTCTTCGTCTTTTTCTCCGCCTTTGCCGCCACCACGAGACTTTCCTGTATCTCCCGTATTCGGCGCAGTAGGTTTTCGCTGTGCGCCTGAACTTCGTCGCTGCTCAATAGGAATCTGGGGTTGTCCATTGGCAGCGGCCGCGGCCGTCTGAAGGGCCTGGAGTGCTTGACTGGCTTCGGTAGCGGCATCGGCGTGAGCATGGGCTTCACCGCCGGTTGAACTCAGGATGCCGTCGGGTGGTGGCGAAGATAATGCGGCCCCCAGGTCACCAGGATCCTTTCCTTCCGCTAGCCTCGCAGTCGGCGGCTGCGTCGTCAATGAATCAGCCCCGAGCAGCTCCAGCTCATCCTTTCGTTGGTCGTCGTTCAAACTTAGGCGTGAAAGCATGTCACCCGGAGCAATTCGCGACTGGTCTTGACCATTCGTCGGAGACGTCTTTCGATTCGCAGATGAAACCAGAGGACCATCTATGGATGCAACATCGTCTTCTAGTTTCGGGATTTTCGAGTCCTCACCTCGAACGCCGCTAATTACGGGAGAAGACGTCGTTGTCGTCGCCATGGTCACGCAAGAGTGGGCTGGGGTTGAGAAGCAGCAAAAATTCCTCTGGTCGAGCAGCGATGATGGTGAGTAGAACGTAGAAATGTACGAGGGCGTTCTACAAAAATGGTCATCGATAGATGTCCGTAGAACAAGTACTGACATCAACATGCGTGCACCTCAGTATCGACCTCAATTACAGAATGTCATGACATCTTTACATATCACATAGCTACGGGTCTTAGGACATTAAATTTTATACGGCTATTACTACCTGATGAGTGCATTTACCAAAAAGCGCGCCCCAAAATTAAGGGGTGCGACGCGAGTTTCGAAACCCGCGGCGGTGGGAAGGAGTGACAATTGGAAGCCGTGGCTGGGAGAAGAGCAGCAGGTTTGTGGAGACGACAAAGCCTTGCAGTCGATCAAGCGCACCACAGCGATCGTATTCAGTCGAGTACCAGAGTAAGAAGAATTTTCTGATTGAATTACTTTCACTCTTGGAATTTTCAAGTGATTCGATTCGGCAGCAGCCATGAGTGAGCAGCAAGGCGGTATCGACTTGGATCGCATGTCCCTTGATCAGCTTGATCGTCTCAAGAACGAAGAAGAAGCGAGACTCCAAGCCCTTCATAGTCAATTTTCGCAGCTCCGGACAGCTGCCGCAAGGCTGAACGCTACCCAGAATGCTGTTTCGGAGCTATCCCCTTCTTGGGAAGGAAAACAAGTCATGGTGCCGCTGACGGCGAGCCTCTACGTACCAGGCAAGATCAAGGATCCCACCAAACTTCTCGTGGATCTGGGAACTGGCTTTTATGCGGAAAAGACTACCAAGGAAACGAATTCTTTCCTCTCACGCAGGTTGAAACTAGTCGATGCCAACAGTGAGAATGTAACGCAAGTCATCCAAGTGACGCGAGGAAACGTTGAGCAGATCACCATCGCCATGCAAGGGAAGCTAAGGGAGATTCGGGCGAGACAAGAAGGGGCCAAACACAAGGCTGCTACAGAAGCAGGGTAGGATCGTCGAAACTTCATAATTCTCACCACCGAATGTAGAGAATATTCTTACAAAACGACAGTTATGACAGCCGTGGATACGACGACACCAGTTGCACAGCTACTGGAACACCATAAACCATCAGAGGCATTATAGTTATTGCCTATCACGTAGTACAGGGGGAAATTACTCGAGCGTCGTATATATACATGCTGCGCTTCCAAGCGTAGCAAAAACAGTACCCGCGTCAAGTCGTCGCCGAAGATTCGCTTGCATACGCATGATGAGATCATACGACCTTTACACGTGCCGAACAAACTCTGCTCGGCGATTCGCTCCCCGGTAGAGGTAGAGAGTACCAGTAAGGAGCTGGATCTTGACAACTTCTTCGTTGGGATCATGACTGGTCTTTACTTCCTTGCCAATGTCGCGACTGCGTTTACGAGTATGACTGCGTGCAGCACTTGCGTCCATGCGATCTTGGCGACGACGAGAACGCTCCGCACGAGACATGACCTTGTCCTGACTGGAAACAGTACCAGCAGCGACAGTGGAGTCGTCCGAGGCACACGCATCCGAAAATGAGACACGCTTCACTTTCTTGCGATCCGGCTGATCCCTGTCACCATCCGTAGGTTCACGCTTGTGCTTGCGATCAGTGTTAGTGTTGTTGTTTGGAACGCGAAGACTGGACTTGAGAGGAGCCTCGTAGCTAGTGGTAACATCATTCGCAGATATCTTTCGAATGTCGCGTTCGTAGACTTCCTCTGACTTGGCGTTGGGCGAGTTGAACTTCACCAACCAGCGTGGAATGACGGCAGAAACATCTGTGAGTTTGTAAGCGAGACTTCCAATGGCCGTCTCCTTGTTGCTACGAGTGATCTGTTAGACGAAAAGATGACAAACGAGTGCACAGAGAGCAGTGAGTGCTACAGTCGTGCATGGACGCGTGTTACTTGTACATCAAAACGCAAGGATCTCGTAGTTCCTGAGACTACACCAGAACATTTTGTAAACGAATAAAAGCATCGTACCTCCACGATATCGCCAACGTTGTACTCCGGTGTGCACTTCTGGACGGCACGACGGGATCTGCGAGTAGCTTGCGCCATGATGAGAGGATGAGTCAAACAACGTTGAGCTTCCTTGTGTTTCGCCGACTGATGAAAACTTTGTGTGTCAAACACAAGGAGAAAGTTCGAGACACGTTTTTTGCTCGGTGGCGTTTTTTCAGCGCCGGAGAGGCAGCAAAGAAGAGCAGAAAGCGTGTGTGCTTCAATCTTGGCATGGTTCACGAACACTTCCCAGTATTGCGAACCCGTATGATTCTACGTTGGATATCGAACTGTACAAATGTCAAGGTCATTAAGACAAATTGGCGATGACCCAAATTATTTGGAGATACACATCTGAATATTGAATATGCATTTTGTTAAACTTCGCTCCACGCCGTCCACATTTTTTGCGGGCGCCAACGGTTGAAGCATCAGAGAAGTCAGAAGTCACGAGTCCACATTCCTTTTTTTGCCCGCACCGTTGAAGCTGATCTCGCATAGCAAATACGGTCCAAAGTCATGTCAGACTCAGTGCGACGCTCGTCGCGTCGGTCAAAACCGAAGGGGAACTCGACATACAGCGTGGGTCACATTGTAGAGGTGAGTGACCATCCAGATTCTGTAGTACTGCAAACCAAAAGGTATCCTCAAAATCTCGTCATCTATATGTTACTGACGACGACGTTGTTATGACTGAAACAGGTTACTCGCAATGGAGATGTTGTAGAAGGTCGACTCGCTTACAATTTGACAACAGGAACCAGCCCCAACCCGCGCTGGCTTGTCAAGTTCGACGGCCAACCTTGGAAGGACGAAGAGCTCTACGAACACGTGTTTGGGAAAATCCTGAGAACGGCAGAAGACGCATCCGAATCGTCCCGCGCTTCTCCCACGAACTTGCGCAAGGCAAAATTGAGTAGCACCAAATTCCGGTCATCAGGCAGCTCCACTGGACGTAGGAGTAGCACCTCCAGTAGTGAGGAACCGGCGGAACGAGATCAAGACAAGGACAAGAAAAAGTCTGTCACCTTTTCGGACGAGAATTCGCCTGCTGATTCGGAAGGAGAATCGTCCTCCGGGGTACTCGGTGATACTTCAGAACACCATAATGCCTTGGCCTCCGCGCGGGAGCAACGCAGTCTGAGGCGACAGGCAAAAACTCCCGAGGACGACTTGCCGACCGGTGGTGTGAAGCGAACACGTCAGGGACCGGTCAAGCGCTCGGGTGGCAACTCCAAGAGGGGAAGGCATAATATAGAGGACGAAGTGGTCAAAATTCCAATGCTAACAGGTACCCTCTACCTGTACCGTGGTCTGCATCGACGAGCAGAGTTTGTCCGCAAGTATTGAACTTTTGACGATTCAATGGCGGCAGGGGAATCTACGGAGCGACAGCCTTTCTGTGTCGCCTCATCATCTCTCCTTAATATTTACACATTATAACACAAGTTTCTTACACTGCGGACTAATTATGTGCATCTCGTCCTTCAAAATGCACGTGTGTTTATTTATCACCAGTCTCAAGTACTGGTCGGGCACAGCTCGCAAGGCTCCGTCACCTTTAACACGTCCTGTCTACTGCCCACCAAACTGAGTTGAAGCTCATGGAAGCTTTGCGGTATGCACTATTGGAAGATCAGATCTTCGCTATGCTGGACCGATTGTTACGGGACAAGTACACGCTAACACGCCTCTTCTCGTGGATCGCTCGCAAGCTCTTTCCGTCGAGGCTCACATTTCACATTCAACATGTGACGAGCTCCCCGGTCCGTAAAAACATCACTAGCGTGGCGATCTTCTGGCCTGGCATTCGAGAGGCCATTTTGTCCTTGCAAACGTCCTTCGAACTTATTGACACGATTGAGGAGCATCATGATGTTTCATACTTATTGGTCTTTGTTTGAATGCATACTCATGGTTCAATATTATTATAACCGTTTGGCCATTCATATTTTAATCAATAATCAATCATTCGCCAAAAAGCCGCCAACAAGCACAATCGCCACATTTCTGTGATCACAACATCATTCGATCGCCATCGTATCACACTTGTCAACAACCACAGTCGTCATCTTCGCACGGGTCTCAGAAGAATCTATTCGATCATTACCCAACATGATGACCGTGGAGGTCGACGAGAACGAGTGGGTCCCATTCGACAGCACCGGAAAATTCAAGCGAAGTCAGCATGGTGATCGAAAAAAGGGAAGAAGTCGCAGTCGGTCACGCTCTCGTCGGACGTCAGGAAGGAGAGTGCAGTCGGACCCTCCCTCATCTGTCGATGGTAGTCCTGTCGTTTCTTGGATGGAGCGTCCGATCAACAGTGATGCGTCTTGGATGCCCGTCGCGCCGCCTTCGCCGATTCTTCATGGACACGATGAGGTTCCATCATCTCAGCCTCGAGCATCATCCTCTGGTGTCTCAGGCCGTCCACCTATCGGAACCCCTCCCCATCGACGTCCACGCCGCCCGCATCCCCGTGCGTCAACTTCTAACGATGTTGCTTCGTCGTCGACGGCCGACACAAGCGCCGTGTTGCGTGGCCGATCGCGGTCCCGTCCTTGTGTGACTGACCCGTCCATTTCCCAGCAGAAGCGTTCTCGGTCATCTCAACGGACGGGTGAGCAGCAGCCATCAGAGAAAAGAGGCCGTTCCTTGAGTCGAACTCGTGCTCCGGCACCGTCAACCCGAGGTAGATCGAAAACACGAGAGGTGCTATCGGCTGTCCCTCCATCAACAAGGCGCCACCACCGATCAGTGAGTCGTAGTAGGCCGTCGAGTCGACCACCGGTGACACGCTCTCCCCGTCCGTCTCCAGTAATTGTTGGTTCGAACAGCATCGGTCCTGGTTACGTGTCTGGAACAAGAGGACTCTAGTACGACGAGGCCGCACGTCAAGCGCCGATGAAGTGACCGGCGATTTCTTTGGAAGAAATATTACATCCGGGAGTGTCAATCGTCCAGGGAAGCAGCCAGGAAGACCACCGCGGGCAGGGATAATGCAGAAACTTTTTGGTGACTCTGTCCCAAGTCAAGCGAAGAAGTCGTATCTTCCTGGGCGAAGCACATCAACTGGAACTAGTAGCGCGATATCGGACCCTCCAGAACGAGTCCACTCGAGAATCCTCCTTTCTGCTACTGTTTATCAAAACACGGCTACAAACTTGTGGATCGCTACTATCAACACAAATCAGAAAGGCGTCGCAACCAATCCTACTACCGCTTCTAAATATCTGAAAGCATTCGCTTTCCAGTCCGAGCAAGAGGCTCGTGAGTCCGCGATCGCCAATGCACCGCCAAAGATGATGCCTTTCCAGGGTTCTCCAAATTGTTTCATCTGCAACGGCAAGTTTGCCGTGTTCCGTAGAGCAAGTCATTGCCGCAACTGTGGAGCTTGCATTTGTAACAGCTGCAGTGCCACGTGGCCAGCGAAATCACTACCCGAGCTCTTCAATCTGAAGAACGAGTCCAGCATGAAGGTCTGTAAAAGCTGTGACTATATTTCAGGTGCATTCAAGAACGCACTGCTCTTGGGCGACTACGATCAAGCGATCGCCCTGTACGGAACCGGCAACGTCAATCTTCGGTGTTCCTTTCCACCTACGAAAGGAGAACAAGTGTAAGTAAGCCTCGTTGTGATTCAGCACTGGATATGCATCAGCTTCGACATCCGCCTTGTCTAACTTTTCGTCTTTTTGTGGCTTGTTGCTCCTTGATCTCGAAGGCATCCCATCCACTGCGCAGTGGAGGGACAAAACCTGGACATTGTGCGCTGGCTAATGGAGGAACATTTCGCTCCCATCCAACTTGTGCGGAAAGGCAACGCCAAAATCAAGAAGAATCGAGAGAAACCTGAAGGTGTGCCCATTCTCACATCCAAAGGTCGTTCTGTTCTAAGCATTGCGATGAGGGGTTCGAACGTGGGTGTTCTTCGCTACATTGCCGTTGACAGAGGACAGTCCGTGCACGAGATGAAAGACTTAAAGTTGTCTCTTCGTGCTCTTGAGGCAGTGCTGCTGGCTTTGCCACCAGCCCATCATATGCGCCATACAGGCGAAGTGGCCGTTCCTCGTTGGGATAATGGCGACTATTACGAAGGTGATGATGATTCATGCAGTAGTCTGGGAGACGATCAGTCGCTCCCTTCGATCCCAGACGTCGAGGACGCCCCGGGCACCGCCGATGGCTCGAGTGACGCGGACGAGTCTTTGACGGACGCTTGTATTATATGTTATGCCAACGCCATTGATTGCGTGATTACGCCATGTGGGCACCAGATTTGCTGCATCACGTGCGTGGAAAACATGAGCACGTGCCCAGTCTGCAATGTCGAATGCGATTTCATCCGCATCTTTCGGCCGTAAGTATGCACGTGGCTCAGGAAATAGTAATAATTAGTGTACAGAAGTTACATGTGCAGTTACAGTGACACATGCGCACTCTAGGAGGTCTTGGAGCTAGCTACGACATACCGCTTCAGTTGTACGTCGCATAGACCGCAGACCTCTCTTCTGAAACAACCTTTTAGACTAGAATGAAATTGGATTAGTCCGTTCGCTCTATCGCGTGTGACCATGTTTAGGTGGAAGACGGAAGCATTATCAGTTGCACACACACCTCGTCAGTAGCGTCGAGCCCGTCACCTAGACAATAGTAGTGTTTCGTGATGATGGTCTACTCGACCGCACGATGGTGATTCGTGCTTTATTTTTTTCTTTTGAGTGAGTCGTGAGTACGGCAGCGTGGCAAAAGCTTTTCCTTATTCATTTCCTTTTTGGATATTGCAATACTTTCCTTTGTCGTATTTCACCTCCACATCGATTGTTCCAAGCATCATCATCGCGTCGAAAACTTCACACAAATTTCGATTTGTTGTGCATCCTGCGACCACAATGGAGATGAGGAGGGACAGTACGACGGTGGAAAACAGCGGCTCTTCCTCCGAAAGCTCATGGGTAGTGACGCCTAGTCCTATGAGTCCCCCAGCGCCAACAATGGAAGACATTGAAAATGCCTTTGCGGACATTCAAGCACGCGACGAAAGCGTCGCGGCTGCCGGAGCATACGATGATGGTATTCGGGTCCGTGGCAGCGACGCGGTAGAGTCTGGCAATGAGAGGTCTAGTGGTCGTGTCAATCCATTCACAGGCGACTTTCGTAGTTTTAATCAACAAGGCTTTGGGGGGTACGCATCCAGTACTCGTGAACCTGCAGCGACAAGTGAAGACGTCGACGATAGGCCGCCCTGTCTGGCGGTCGAAGAAATGTTTTCGGAACCTTCTCCCGCCACGGCCACGGTCATGGAGACTGTTCAGGACATGTCGGATGATGCTGTCGCGCGGAAAATACTTGAGGAAGAACTGATGATGTCAGGGCGTACGCTAGAAGAGTATCTGGAGGAAGCGAGGCAGCTGGAAAGAGCTGCCTCGTTCCGATTCGATGAGGCTACGGTGGAAGAGACACAGGAATCGGACGACGACAGGAAACCAGCGGCGATGCCCAGCGTAGGTGATACATTCTCCTTGTCAAGCCCTTCAATAGTAGCAGCAAACCCGAGCGCTGGGGAACGGGCCACTGTTGTGGGTATTACCGAGCACGACGTTCATCCATCAGACTTCTCAAGCGACGAGGTCCACGCTGAACTCATTGGTGAGGACTATTCTGCCTCAATGACCTATCAAGGAACGCTCTGCAGGCTGCGACTGCAGAACCTGCGCTAGCGAGCTTTGGTGACGAGGTTTTAGGCGCAGAAGAAGCGACAGTGTTGGATTCGAAGCCGGCGGCTCAAAGCTCCCCGTCGGATTGGGCAGAGCAAGTAAACGAGGAGGCGAGAGTACTCGAGACAAATCCTCACTCCCAATCCTGGTCAGCGTTGGAAGACACAATTGAAAGTGAAGTGGCAGTAGAGGGTGTAACAGAGGAGGAAGCTTCCGTCATTGATATCACAGAACAGTTCGTCCATCCTGGGGACAACGACGAACACGAAGCGCGGGCCACTCTCATCGGAGAAGACTTCTCAAGGTCGGTTACTTTTTCAAGGCAAGTCACACAGTCTACCCCTCTCCGAAACGAGAGAGCGGTCTCGGCGCCAGAAATCACAAGCTCCAGTCTAGCAGGCGATCACATCTGGATGAGTCAGCCGACGCTGGTCGGGCTGGATGGGGAAAGCGAACCCGTCATCATGCCTCCACCTCCCACCAGTTCCGGCGTTGCTGTCCCCACAATGGAAGGCGATACGCTGCATGTATCTACCCCGCTTGCTCCCATAGAAAGAATCGACCCTGTGTCAGACGAGCAAGACGATCAGCCGACTCCAATGCCTCCTATTCCTCCAGCGAGATCGAACGATCGACGCGAGGCATCGAATGCAAGCAGCTTGAGTCAAGAAAGCGCGCGAAGTGATGATGGTACTGCACGGCGCGAGTCTAGTTCCGGTGCGTCGTCGCATGGATCCCAGCGAAGCAATAGCTTGAACATGCTGTCGGCAATGGCCTCTCGCAGCACGAACCAAGTAATGGAAAAGCTCTTTGGGGACGGTCGACGGTCGCAGCAAGGATTCGACATTGAGGCCGCAGCTGGGTCGATACTCCCTCGCACGCTTTTGCCCTGGTCCGTATTCCACAACGATACAACGGGTATGTGGGTGGCCACAGTCAACACGAACCAGAAAGCCCTGGACAGCAACAACGTTGACGCTGCCTCCAAGGCTCTTCGCGCCTTTTCACTTCAGTCGCATGCCCAAGCGGAGGCCCTGGCAACTGCCTGGACCCCACCAAGGATGCTTGCATTCTCTAAGAATCCAACCTGTTTCATCTGCGAATCTAAGTTTGCAGTGTTTAAGCGAGCTTGTCACTGTCGGAACTGCGGTGTTTGTGTTTGCAGTAGCTGTTCAACTCAGTGGCCGTCGAAATCGTTACCGGAGACGTACAACATCAAAAAGGAAGGCATGGTGAACATTTGCAAGTCGTGTGATTGGCTAAGCATTTCATTTCGTCTTGCCTTACTTAACGGAAACGAAGACCAGGCGGTTGCGTTGCACGCAACGGGGAACGTTAATCTAGTCACCCCCTTTGCCAACGTGAAAGATGAACTTTTGTAAGTGCCTTGCGGGTGAAGGCCCATGCTGGGCTGAAGCGTCACTCATGCACGATTGGTCATTCTCGTCTTTTCTTTACACACAGCTATCCAGTCCACTGTGCTGTTGTCGGTGGTAGTCTCGATCTTCTCAAGTGGTTGGTAGAAGAGCCACATTGCTGTCCACTGCGGTCCATACGGGTTAGCGGTAGGAAGGAATCAAGAGTCGTTCCAATAGTGACGAGCCGAGGGCGCTCCCCTCTTATGCTCGCCATGGAGAAGAATCACGTTGATATCGTCCGTTACCTTGTTGTGGACAAGAATATGTCGTTGGCTGACGAGCAAAAACTTACAATGACGACCGCTGTGCACATGCTCGACGCTGTTTTACGGCTTTTGCCCTCTGATGCATCAGTGGCACAAGCTGCGCTCGGCACTCCCTCCGCAGAAGGCGCTGAGGTCGATACGGCGACAGGGGACGTAGGGGTGGCTGCGTCAGCTCCGATGTCACACTCCGAGGCTTTTGCCCACGCTGACCCTCAATGCGTAGAAGCCCCCTTAAGTCAGCAATGGAACGAGTCTCAATACTCCCGTTCCCAACATGATCTTCATGCAATGTACGACTTTGCCGCGGAAGGTAGTCGGTCGGTTGACACCGTCAATGACGCCGTAAGTTATTCTGGCTCTTAATTGTGAATTTGGAGAGCTGATTCCGCGCTCACGGTATGGACTTTCGCTGCCTCCTTGTTTATCTCCTGCGCAGTGCATCATTTGCTTTGCAAACTCCATCGATTGCGTCGTCATGCCATGCGGTCACCAGATATGCTGTATGGAATGCGGGGCTAATATTACACCTCGAAAATGTCCTGTCTGTTCCGTCGATTGTTCCTTTGTTCGGGTCTTCAAGCCGTAAGTAAGTTGTACAGAGAGGTTGTAAGAACGGAAGAGAATGACATTAGGGTTATTACAGTCTACTCGCTCGTTGAGGTTCTATTCTTGTGGGGTGTTCGCTTTATCTCTATACTGTCTATCCCCAAGTGCGTTGCCCTGACTTCCTTTCTCTGGTTGTCTGGTGTGTGGTTGTTGAGATAAGTCATGGATGATGGGAAGTCCACACAATCATCCTCCACTACTGGCGAAAGATTCGTAGCACAGAGCACTGAATCTTGCACACCGGGCATGCCGTCAGATGTTTTCCGCAGTCCTGGCAGCAGACTTGATGTCCACAAGGGATGAGGACCGAGTCCATGGATTTTTCGCAGCAAATGATGCACTATACGAGACGACAGAAATACGTGAGATCGTTCCACCGAAATTCCACTCATGGCACCCCATAGCACCACGTTATCACTCTTGCGACGTACCGCATCTTCAATGGTCGCACAGGATTCTTCCGCGCTGTCGATCATGTTCAGTGATAGCCCATCGTCTTCTTCCATGGGCGTCGTGGTGGTTGTTGCCAGTGGTGGTGATGGCGTCACCACCACGCCGGCTCGGAGGAGAGTTTCAAGCGTCCGGGGCGCTAGCTTGGCATCCTTCGTGTCCGAGATGCTCAAGTTCTTGTCGGAAATGAGGTAACGAAGAATGTCGAGCTTGGGTCGTCCCGTCATGGCAATGTCGATGAGGGTTCGCT
>OLMU01000781.1:0-14014 GCA_900291995.1 Licmophora abbreviata | reverse complement strand
GTCTTGTTGATATAGAAGGATCTTGTTGTACGACATGCAAGACTACAAAATCGACAAACTCGTTCATATTCCATTGATTTCTGGGTGGAACCGTATCCGCTCTTTGTAAGTGAGTGCGACAGTCTTGATACCAGTCTTCCGGCCGTCGTCGTTCTTGTCGACGACTGCGTGATTGACAGAGCTCGTGAGTTGCGGAAATCTGGAATGGTGACTGCATAGAGAAAAGAATTGCAACAGAGGTTGAGATTTTCAGGCAAGCAGACGGTCCACTACTTGCGGCACGGATCTCATCCTTGCTCACCTCCAGTACACTGGCACTGCTGACGTTGTCAGTCTCATTGGTGCCCACGCGCAGTCGAAGGGAAGACCCTAGTGTTCCGCGAAGATGCGGCGACGCGTGGGTCTCTATACGCGTTGCGTCTCCGGCTAGCAGTGTTTGGAAGAGAAACGTGGATAGCAGCGACAGCAGCAACGTTTCTCTGGACATGAATCGTAGGGGCAAAGGCCGTGTCGTCGTCATGGTTTTGTATGATACTCGTGCCGTTCTCCAAAAAGTGGCGTTTCCCGTCGCTCGATTGTGTTTTTAAATTCTCAACGCCACATGCAAACAGCCAACTGACTTTTGGCGTTGGACTTGAGTGTGTAAGGGATGATTTGAATGCTTCGGACAGACTTTGGTGCACCGCCATTGCAGCACGCCATGCATTGCCTTCCGGCTGTCGCATCGTGCGCCTCTCTCTCAAGGTTCCGTGCGTCTCTGTTTTGGCGGGAAAGGGGAGCGCGCGCCTATCTGGAAGTTGAAGTGTATCATCAGTATGATAGCTGATATATGAATCATAATTTGTTCCCTAAGTAAGATAGTCTTTTCTAGAATTTGAATGACAATACTAACTACCGACGTGATTGTGTATATAAACAATTCCGTCAGTAAGTGCCTGTGTGTCACAAAGACAAGCAGTGGAGGTGCGGTCTCCCTCCCAACACACAATCAAGATTTGAATTTGGCAGAACCACGTTGCGATGTCGTTGATGTCTTCCCATTGTTGCATGCAAACGAGTGTGTCGAGTCGTCGGCTTTTGGCTACATCCTCTTTGTTGAATCATCATTCGTATCCCCCCTTTGATCTATAACAATGTTGAGATCCAGTGGCGATGCTGCCGTCGGTACGTGACTGGAAGGCGACCCCAACGTCGTAAAAAGAACACAGCTCTGTCATAGCGCCCGCAGCTCTCACGTGTGTTCTCTTACCCTCCCACTCTTTCACCCAGGCATGATGGACGCGGCCTATTTTACAGGCCGCAAGGAACTCCTCGACTTCTTCAACGACCTCCTCGACCTGAACTTGACCAAGATCGAACAGACGGCTTCGGGTGCCGTTGCCTGTCAGCTCACGGAGTACATCTTTCCAGGAAGCATCCGCATGGATCGAGTCAACTGGGAGGCCCGGAGTGACTATGAGTTCGTGCAGAACTACAAGCTCCTCCAAGCGGCATTCAACAAGCATCACGTCAAGCGCCATGTCGACGTCGATCGACTCATTCGGGCCAAGTACCAGGACAATCTAGAGTTCTGTCAGTGGCTCAAGGCCTTCTTTGATCAGGCTGGCGTCTACCGAGGCGACTATGATCCCCTTACCGCACGCGCCAAGGGCAAGGGTGCCAAGAAGGCTCACCAGTTCTTTGACAAGACCGCTGGAACCTACAATAGCAAGACAGTCCCATCCCAGCCTCGGACGCGTCGTGTCGATGCATCCTCGACGACTGCTGCTTCTCGTCGCCCCGTCACCGCCAGGACGGCGACAACTCGCAGCAGCAAAACCATGACTGCAACTTCCACGATCGCTCGTCGCAGGACGCAAAAGGAAAATACAATCGGCAATCGTTCTGCTGTTTCGGGTGGCTCCAATGACTTGGTGACGGACGCCATTCTAGCAGATGCCAACTTGATGAAGAAGAATGGTGAACTCACTCACAAAGTGACGGAACTCGAATCTCATATCGTAGACATTGAGAAGGAACGTGACTTTTACTTTGATAAGATGCGTGACGTTGAAACCATGCTGCAGATTCATCAGGAAGGCAAAGAAGAGGAAGAAGATACGACGACCTTGCACGTGGTGGAGAATATCTTCAAGGTCTTGTATGCCAAACCCGAAGATGCGTACACAGTGGGAGATGACGGACAGGTATGAAGTGCTGATGAAGGCATGGAATGATGTGTCGTTCTCTTGAGGTTTTGACAATCGCGTTGACTCTCATCGACGAGACACTTTCCATCTTTCTTGTGATTTCACAGTTCATCTCGGCGGGGGTAGAGGACGACAAGGCGCTGGATGAGATACTCAACGACGACGGCGACGCGTAAATGACATAATGAAAGGCGATGCCGTTGCGATCATTATCTTTTTTCTTGGAGAAGGGAGTAGCGACCGTAACGCAATGAGTGTAAGAAAGATGTTTGTACTTGCTTTGAAAAGAGCGTTTCGCCAATTTTACTTGTCTTAGTGATGGGCAATATTAGAAATTGCCATCTACAGCTTACTTCTATTTCTAACAAGGCGCTTCACTGCAGCTTCCGTCTGACTCGCCAATTCCGCAGCGGCAACCACAATACTGTCGTCTTCGGCGGCAACGTGAGCGCTTGCGTAGTTTGGAATCGTCTTGGCGCCGCGGGTATCGTCCCGCTTCTTGCTCTTGTAGACCTGCGTGGCGTATTCCTGTTCAAGAGATACCAAGATCCCAAGTACGTCAATGACCCAGCTCATTACATCGCCCTGGAGCGGAAACTCGGCCTGAAGGAGAGAAAGACAGTGGTACCAACGCGACCCGGCGTCTTCCTCCCAAGGAAGAGTCGGCCATCGGACCTGCATTAATGAGTCCGCCGTCGGCAAGGAGACGGCCTTCAAGTTTGCAATCTCCACACTTAGAGTCGACACGGTGTCCACGATTGACGAATGTTGTCCATCGATCCACATTAAGAGACCACGCAGGGCGTATCGCTGGATGCACTGGGTATACGCCTGAATCCCTGTAGTTCTTGCTCGCTCGGTGAGATGATTCTTGCCAATACCAATCACATCACCGTCCGTCTTGTACACTCCGTCTTGTGTTGCATTACTCTGTAGAGATTGTCGCGCTGCAATACACATGTCGACGGTACTAGGCCGAACAATACTCCACCCGGTGTAGTCTTTGTGTCGCATTGCTTTTCTTCTGTTGACAAACTTGGCCTCGGAGCGGCTAAGCGTGTAGGGAGAATTGTGCAGGACCCAGCCGGGGAGAATGTGGTTGACCCCATCCGTCTCGACAATCAAACTGAACGGCATGGCTATGCGCTGTGGCTGGAAGCGTCGTTCCGGCAGCGACAATTGTGTAGGGAGACAACGACATGTCGACGGGAAACTTGATGCACGTGGTGAGACCCCAGAACGTTCCCTCCGCAGCAACAGTCTCTTGATCCGGAAGTCGTCCAGTATGATTAGATCCGACATTGGCACCGTATCCCACGTTCCCCCGTCCGAGTGGCCACAGTGCGCTTATGACGAGCGATTGGTGATGAGCGTTCGTGTTCGGACCCAACACCGACGCATGGATTTCACCTGCCGACACGTGCACATCGGGGCCAAGAATGGAAGAGGTGACGAGACTGTGCGGTCCCACATGCGCCTGCTCCATTAAGAGACAATCAGAGACGGACGAGCGGTCTGTAACGCAGGCGTCCCACTGCAAGAACGAGTTAGAAACAGTGGAAGCGTTTCCAATGGAAGCCTGCGATAGCAACAGTGTATTCGCAACCGATGTGGCAGCGACAATCGACGACTTTGGTGCCAAGTATATGTTTGCGAGTGTTGGTGTGTCGCGAACAAGACTCGATGGACCAATGATGTTGTATTGGCATTCAACGATGCGTGGTGAGGTCGGCGACCACGTTCCCGAGCGGGGTCCCGTCGACATGCCTAGTTCGCTGCAAACGTCCTTCATGGTAGTCTCCGCCGTAGTTTGTACATTTCTCCCTCCTCCACTTTCCGGTCCAACCGAGATATCCAATTTGTTCCACGTGAAGCTCTCCGTGAAGGAAATATGACCACAGTTCGCAACGACCGAAAGGGCGCCCACGTGAGTATTCATCAACATGGTGTTTCGATAGACGCGACAGTGAGGTTCCAAGATACAGTCGGCTACCAAGGCATTGGAGTGGATGCCAGCGGGAAGTCTGTGCCATTCGGATGTGTCCTCAGGCGAGGATGCACCGTCGACTCCCAGAACGACGAGGCCTGCAAATGCATTGTCCGAGACGAGCAGTTCCAGCGCGTAACTCTGGTCCTTGTCACATTCTTCTCGTCTCAGAAGCAGTCTAATTTTCGACCAATCCTGGCATCGACATCGGCATGGTCCACGGAGGGTCTCGACTTCCGGTTCACAAAGATTTCGAAGTACCCAGTCGTCGTCAAGCGGCATCGGGGCGAGAGCACCTCCATCATCATCGTCATTGACTCGTACGTAGTCGGCCGCGGCAGCATGCAGTCGAGTCGTTCGCTTGATCTGAGTCTCTCGCTCCAACGCGGACTCCGAAAATAGCAGTCTATCGCCCTCCTTCATAAATCCCTCATCAAGATTACGTGGGACCATCAGAACATTGAAAATACCACCAATAACACCGACAACAGCAGAAGTAAGTGTTCCTCGGAGTTTACTCCCGTCTCATCATTATGGCAGCGGTCATTGTGGCTCTCGTCGTTGTCAGTGGACCTCGTCGGAGCTCGAGATTCAGTTCGACACATCCATCATCATGGGACCTACGGCGCCGACGACGATGCGTCGCTCTCGGCAAAGACTAGAGCTACGAGACGCATTCTTCTGCGAGGACAGCACCAAGCGCTAGTTACATACGAAGTTCTTGTAGGCACAATGACGTCGCTCCGAAGTCGTATCCCACGTTCCAAAACGCCAATGACGATATGCCAATTCGATCCGCATCTCCTTCCGCAATCGTGCTAGTATTACGTATCAGCCGGGTCACCACCAAACTTGATCACTCGAACTCCGTCTTTGTCAATCACTTTGATGATAAAATTGGGTTGCGCAATGAGGAATCGCTTGTGCAGTTCGGCAATGCAATCCTCAATCACCTTTAGAGCTTCCGCTTCGCTCATATTCTCCAGGTACTCTCGGTCCATGATACTCAAACAAAAGTTTGAGGCGTGTCCCTGACATCCGTACGGAATTTTTTGAAGGGATGCCATATAATCCAAGAAATACAAGGATGCCGTATCTTTTTTGTCTTCCTCGTTCTCGTCGTATCCACCAATCAAGCAGTTGACTTGGTAGGGTCCCTTTCGTAGAGCCGTGGCGAGTTCGCTGCGGCAAAAGTTGGCCTGGGCGTGGGTGGAGAGCTTGGTTCCGTCGTTTGAAAGCTCGTAGAGTGCCAGGTTCTTGGAAACGTATTCCGTAAACTTGACCATGTCACAGTTGGGACCCGAGACGCCCATGGCCGAGTGAGAGGTGAGTTCCGTGATCTTGTCCAAGTTGTGTTGATACGTAAGGATGCTTCGAGCATTGCTCTGGTCTGCCGCGAGGACGACTGAAATTCAACAAAGCAATGTGAGGAATGAGAAAAGCGTTAGTACGGACGAGAGAACGGCGAGAGACTTCCGGCTGGATACGGTCCGACAGACAGCAAGGCTATTTTCAAGATATCATGGCGTTCGGTCGGGAGCGCGTTTTGTACATTTTCCTGAGCTTCATCGTTGAAGACGTACCACCCCCTGCAAACTTTACTCCCAGGACAGTATCCATGATGTTGACGGTTTGATCAAGAGAACAGCAACGTGCACCACAGCATTGTGGCACCAGCCGCGCAGCGACGCGACGAGACGAACCTCATCGACCGACACCGAAGTCCATTCGGTGCGAATGCCAGACGGCAGGAGATACAGGCGGGACTAAAATCTCGTCATATTGAATATGCCGTGACTGACTTCATGATTTGGCGCGCCGCGTGGCGTGTTTCAACACAGACACACATCAACCATGACGACGAGGACACTCACGACGCCATCACTACAGCAGATCCATCTACGATGTTTAGTAACATAACAACCACGTTTCTACAAGAGCATGATATGTCGGCTGTAGATATTTCAGTTTTTGTCGTTGTGCACACAGCACTCTCGGCAATCTTGCTTTCGGGAACGTGGTATCTGTGCTATCAGCAGGGGCTGGGCGGCGGTGCAGTCTCGGAGTGTCCTTCGTGGAAAAGACCTACCTCGATTCTTATGAGTCAGCCAAGAGTGCAGAGGCAGCTGCAGAAACTTTCGTTGAGCGAACGAGCGTCCGGAGGGTCGCCAAATTGGCTTTCGTCGCGGTTTCAGGAACGTGGTGTAGATCCTGCTCGACTTGCGACATCGTACATTGAGGCCAAAGTGGGAAGGCTTGTTGTCAAGCCAATCACCATACCAGGTCGCATATGGATGTCCTGGAAAGCGACTGAGGCGTGGCAAAGATTACGAAAGCGGGATCAGTAAAGCAGCGGCCAAAGTTACGCATACTATGACAAGGCAATTGCAATGGAAAGCAAAACTTATACATTCATCAGCGCGCCGTTATATATGAACTCCCTACTCTACGATACTAGTATATCCCTCTCTCTAAGCTACTTCCTGCTCCTCCTCTAGGTCCTCGGCAGCGGGGTCCACAAACACGGGTGTCGCTCCCTCCACACCATCTCCTTTGCCCTCCTTGACCAAGGCTTCGTATTCCTCGGCTGTAATGTTTGGATCCTTCAGGAGAATCGGCTTGCGTTCGCCTCGCACCGCCGCGGCGTCCACGTATACGGTATGCACGCTCGGTATGGAAGGCACCACAAACATGGTTTCCATCAAGACATTCTCGGTAATGGATCGAAGACCGCGGGCACCAGTGCCACGGGAAAAGGCGGTCTTGGCAATCTCTTCCAGTCCGCATCCCGTAATGTGAAAGTCCGAATCGTTCATGGCAAAGAGGTACCTGTATTGCTTCATGAGCGAGTTCTTCGGGACTGTTAAAATGTCCACCAGGTTCTCCACGTCGAGACCCTTGGTGGACACAACGACAGGGAAGCGGCCCACAAATTCAGGAATCATGCCGTACTCGACCAAGTCCTTCGGAATGGCATTGTCAAAGTACTCGCCCTGTACCTTTTGATCGTCAAGCTCTCTCTTCATCTGTGCGCCAAATCCAATCGATGCCGTGTCCATGCGGCGATTGATGATTCGCTCCAATCCAGAAAACGCCCCACCGCAGATGAAAAGAATATTGGACGTATCAATCTGCAAGAAGTCTCCGCGAGGGTTCTTTCGACCGGGTTCCTGTGAAACACGAACGATCCAATGAAAAGGCGTGAGCTATGTACAACGTCGGGATGACAAAGGTGCGCCGTTCGACTCACCTTGGGGACATTGATTACGCTTCCTTCCACAATCTTGAGCAGTGCGTGCTGCACCCCCTCCCCAGACACGTCGCGGCTGATACTGACATTGCCTCCGGACTTGCGAATCTTATCAGACTCGTCAATGTAAACGATGCCACGTTGACAGCGCTCCAGGTCCTGTCCACTTTCCAAGTACAGCTTGAACAAGATACTCTCCACATCTTCCCCTACGTACCCCGCCTGCGTCAAACATGTCGCATCTGCAATCACCAGAGGCACGTCAATCAGCTTGGCAAGTGTCTTGACTAGTAACGTCTTCCCAGAGCCTGTAGGCCCAATGATAATGATATTGCTCTTGTCCAACTCGCAATCTTCCACTTCCCGTCCAAACTCACGGCTCGTGATGCTATTGAAGTCAGGAGACTCCGACGATATCTTCGACTTGGCGGCAGGGTCGCTACCAGCACTGCTCATGGTCTTTCCAAATTGCGCGAGATCCAATCCTTCCAATGCCTTCTCTCCTTCCATAGTGATTTCCCCACTTTCCGCCGCCGCTTCCATTGCCGCGGCAGCCTTGCGGTCTGCCTTTGATTCCGATACACGCAAGCGCTTGTAGTGATTGTGAACTCCGACGCTCAGTGCAATCTTGACATTGTGTTGTCCAATCACATACTCGTTGAGGCCCTTGCAAATTTCACGCGGAGTGGGGAGATGGGAGGGAGACGAAGGGCCCGAGCCTCCGTGAGCCTCGGCAGCGGGTGCGGGATCGTCCGAGTCCTCGTCGCCCGAAGACTCGGTCGGGGCTGCGTCGGGACGATGGCGGCCATTTCCACTGGCTCCTGTAGGCGTTACTGGAATCTGAGAAAGCAGTTAGAGGAAAGACAGAATGGTGTGAGTATGATGAGGCTGAGACGACGCGTGTGTGAAGTGCTCCTGTCGAACACTTACATGCTGCATTAGTATTTGCGGTTCTTGAGGTTTGCTGCCTCCTCCGGCACTTCCATTTTTGGCATACTCTTCGTATCCATTCCTGTCCTGCGCCAACGCACTCGTAATAACAAACCATCCCGAGCATGTAGCGCAGTAGTATGTATTCTCTTCAAAGTCCTGGTGACGAAACGTGACGGACTGTCCGCACTTGGGGCATCGATAGCGACCTCCGCCGCCACCGCTTTTGCGGTGAGCCTTGGTTTGATCGGCTGGAGTGAGAATCGGTGAAGGCGACGACGGTGGTGGAGTTAAACTTCCGCCTCCTCCTCCGGGAAGCGACGACGATGCGACTCTGCCTGTCGTCGTACTCTCGTGTGATAAGGCTCTACCAGCGTGTTGTTCCTCCGCGTGATGCAGACGAGACGAATCGTAGTCTTGAGAACCCGACACCGCATTCGATTCTGTTTCCCTCACGTGGTCTTCCTCGTCATCCCAAAAATCATACGCGACTGCAGGGAGAGGTTCGATGAGAGCATGAGGCGGAAGATGGTTCAGAAACGACGCTTCTTCCGTCGCATGAAGCGAAGCACAAGTCCGCTGTGGCTGTAGATGATGTGTGTGCAAGATACCACTGGTATTTCGTCCCATAGTACGAAAGCCAGTCACTCTCTTCAACAATGCCTTGTGGGCGGCACTCCGCATCATCAGAGAGGCAACATGGGTGCTCATCGTGCTGCTATTCGGCCTTTTTTCCTTGTTCCGTCGGCGACACCCCCCAGCAACAAAAAGATAGCGAGAGATGTCCATCGAGCGCGAGAAGCGCATGCAGGTGCGTGTCTCGATTGTACTGGGAATTCGTAGGATTCTACACAGAGATCAACTTGTTCTTTTTTCTCGCGTCGTGAGAGCTGATGAGAATCTTGCGGTCTGTCTGCTACCCGATGATCAGAATAGAAACGGCCAACGATGACGACGACATCACAAGAAACAAGAAGTCATCAACGATGTCAGAAGAAATGTCAAAGGGTCATTCTAGAAATGTCAGTCCGCCAACATCATCTTTCGCCGGTTTCGGGACTGGGCGACCGTTGGCTAGCTAGATTTCCTGATTATTACGGGCATCGATCTTCTAACTGAGACCAGTAAAAGGATTGAATTGTCGCTTAGAGTCACTATCGTTGGTTCAGTAGTTGGTCTGCCTGGAAGATGAGTATTGGTAGTTGCCTGTACTACTGAGTACTCGAGTAGATAGTAGTAGCCTAGCACGATTGATCCGGCGACTGTCGAGGTGCGATCGGTCGGTGTCGATCAAGAGACGACACGATGAAGTCCGATCATCAATTGAGAAAGAAGAGAAGCTACATGAGTGAACAGAGTAAGATAAGCGAGGGGTTGATTGCTGTTCGACCAATTCTAGTGGCCGACTACAACTCTCTAGCAACTAGTAGTAGCTACTACTGCGACTACGAGTGTGCTAACCTCAACAAACGCAACATGAATCGTAGCTAGCTCTTATCATGCACAAATCGTCTTACACCAAAAACGTTTTTCAAGACTGACTCCTCCTCAATCCAGGTTTGCTACATGCGTCTCACGACTCCTGAACAAACTTTGACCCCCCCCCCCATCAAATTTCATCCTCGAAACTCCGCCCGTGGAGCGAGTCCCACAACTGAAAAAATGAGTCTACGGATTCCTACGTAGGCGTGGTACTGTGGTCATACGGCATAAGATTTATGTATTCGTTACTGTGGGAGTCTAAATATTGTGATCCTTTCGTAGAAAGTATACTGAATCCTACGAGAGGCGCTTCGGACCCGCGTCGTCATCACCCCCTCGCTCACAAGCCTTCACTCTTCCCAATTTCGCTTTCGGGCACACAGGAACGAGCCCAACCCGAAGCATGCCTTACGCAAGGGTTGGGGCGATGCCCCAGCATTCAAGCCAGACTACTAGACAGTCTCGTCAGCAGGAAAGCGAGGGGGGCTCTTCACGAAAGCATGCGATAACCATGGAGGTAAGAGACTACAACGATATGCATGACTCCACGAGTCGCTTTTGGCGTGCTTCTACTGTATCTCGTCCGAAAACGAGTTTGGGAGCCCAGTAGTCGATCTGTTGTTTTCATCTAAGTAAAGATACGTCCGATAGAAGTTTGGGTAGTATCTTGATGGTCCTTGGGGGAGAATCTGGGACCGAAGCTCTCTCATGGTCGGGAACTCCGGAAGGCTCTTCCCGGATTTTTTTCTCCGTACGAGGCACACGTACAAATTCACGTTCTTGTTACAAGATTTGGACGGTCTGGACTGCGTATGTCTTGTGTTCGCACCGTGACGCGTATCATCTTCGATATGTTCGGTGATGGATAACATGCTTGTAATCCAATTAGGGAAGTTCCGGGCTTAGTGACGTCAGATCACGCGGGCACGACCACTTTGATTTTCTCATTCCCTCAAAATTTCATCACGACGATTCGAATTGCCAACCAATCTTTCTGATGTATTGCATGTCACACTCTTTACAAGTTCTCACTGCTTTACGATTGTCCATTCTCCTGTAGGATCTAAAAAAGCAGACGGCCATGCGGCTTGCGGTAGAGGGACAACAGCAGCAAGGTCACTTCATTCCTGGATATTCGCAGCAACCCGGGAAAGAGGCCGGTGCCCGTGGCGTAGGATTCAACGCGCACGGGATATCCCCCTATCATCGCAGTGCTCCAGCTTCCGCTATTACCCCCAGTCAGGTAACGCGCTCGCATCACTTTTCTCCGCATGCTGTGCAACCGAGTCGACTTCGTCACATTGAGAATGTTGGTAGCAACTCTGCGAACACGTCGGTAAGTCAAGACGAGGACGAGCGTTGTCGACTGCGTGAAGCATTGTTTTGGTGATTGGATCACGTCTGACCCTCAAATCATATTCTTGCAGCAGTTGCCCAGCGGTCGATACCCTGAGGCCTCCAAACCGACAGTCGCTACTAGCATGTCGTACCCAAAGAAGCCGATTTCACCAGGGCCGAGTCAGAAGAAACAAAGCAGCGGCAAGCCCAAGCTTCCTCATGGCCTGACTGTCCAGGAACTCAAGGACATGACCAAAGCTCGTTTACAAGCCGAGTCCACCGATCGTCATGAGCACGGCAGCATCCCTACGCCCACGCACGGAGTATCTGGACGCGATCCGAACGCTTCTGCGTTTACCCAACCGCACCCTACGATCAGAATGTCCTCTCATCCTAGTAATTCGTCGCTTGCGGCGAACGCTGGAAGAGAGTCGTGGCAGCAGACATCTAGCGTGGATCAGGCCTGGGAAACGGCTAGCATTGCATCGATGAACAGCACGGTGGGCTCGGATTATCTCGGATCTGAGTCTGCATTTTCAGCGGGAAAGGGCGCTTATGACGAGGTTCCGTTTGGTCGATCGAGATCAAGCCCATCATACGTATCAGGGACTTCTCCGTTTGACTATGCTGGCAACCGCCAGCGCTCTAGCACGATGTCACCCCGTCCTGGTTTGCATCTGTCTCACCTTCACGAGGATCGACCCCTTTCAGGTGACGGTCCTGCGATTCTTGGATTTGACGCAACTCCCGGAACCAACTTGTCTCGCAATTCTTCTCCTGCGACACTGTGGTCCAGTCCAAAAGGTGGTGTCATTGGTGGCGGTTTTGACTTCAATCGCGAGCGCACAGCTTCGGCGCCTTCGATCCCAACTGTATTACACTCGAATGACGATCCTCTCGGTCGTCGCGAGAATTCCTTCCCGACGTATGGTTCCAACAGCCTGACGAACACACCTGCGGCTGCGGGCACGTTCGTTATGACTGGACCGTCTACAGGCAGCGGTGATATCTCCTCTGTCTTCCGTGAAACGCCAGACCTCGGAAAGTCGATGCGTCGTCCTCCTGGGTTGTTCCCACGGACGACTGAGTCGACTACGCCCAGCTCCTTGTTCGAGTCTGATCCTGGACTCGACACGACGTGGGGCCAACCGTCATTCCTCGTGAACCAGGCGCTCGACGAGGCCGCGCTCGCAAAAAGTCTTGGCTCTATTCTCCAGCTCTCAGGGACCAAGGAAGCCGTCTCAGACGAGAATACGCTCTTCTCCAGAATCGATCCCGAAATTAGAGATGCTGGGTCTTTTGAACAGGACCAATCCGGCTCCTTTTTTTCTCAATACAGAGGAAATTAGCCTTGCGCTGCTCTGATTTGAATACCTACGAGGTACATATGTACGAGATAACCATCTGAAATGGTTATTGATAGATTCGAGGGCGATGCGTCTCGCATGTTGCAAATCCGCGAGAATCGTTCTTTCATTTACATGTTTGATTGCCAAGGGAATGCAATCTATCTTCATTCTACCCACTGTTTTCATCTGTTCGGTTGTGGTAAGTCTTCGCGCGTCGAGACAAGGTTCGTCTCGTAAGCAAGACCGCGTGTCGAGAGTCAAAATTTGTGTGGACACCAGCTGTGGTGTCCGTGGATAGCCTCTCTCTTTCGTAGAGGGTGAGGCTTTGTGGTTATTTAAAGTGTTGACTCGAATGGATTGTGGACCGTGGTCAGGTGTTTACAGTTATTTCCAGCTCTAGACTTCCCTATCATGATACGTTATGGAACATAAAAAAGAGTAATTTGCATCTTTATCGCGTTGTTACCTTTTTGGGCGTTCGTCGTCATGGAAATGACAAGCAATGATATCGGACGCGGCCACCGGTACGGTCGAGCCATGAGCCACCTCTGTTGCAGCAGAGACGAAACTTCCCATTCCACAAAGCTAATTCTTTGCTGCCGCTGCCTTCTTTTCAGCTGCCTTCATTTCCTTCAGCCCTCGGGTTTGTTCTTCCAATTCGTTCTCCTTGGCTCTATTCGCCGCGTCGGCCCTCTGTGCGGTGACTCCGTAGAGCTTTTTATACAAGGCCGCGCGAGCCCCCTTGTCCCAGTCGCTATTGAGCATACCGTACACTGCACTGTCTCGACTTGCCTCCTTTATAATCATATGCTTCGGAAGCAACCCTTCCTGTGTCATCCCCAGCCGACCTGGCAACTTTCTAGTTTCAATATCTTTAGAGTCGATCAGCATGTTGACGCGACGGTATCCTAACGCGAAGAGCCGATCCATCAGAAGAAAGCATGCTTCCAGCTGTTCTGGCGAGCCGACACTTTTCGGCTTGACAATAGGAGCTTCCATATCAATATTGAGATTCTTAGGATTGTCGTTGGTCAACGTGACAGCACCAATCACTCGATCCGTGACGCTATCGACAATAGCGAACGCAGCTTCACCTGACGTCGTCTGAAACAAGGGCGATTTGCCCATCTCCTCGGCATTCGCGAACGGCCCGTAATCCAGAAACCCCCACACTTTGCTCGGATCGAACTCGGGATGCTCGAGATGGGCTAGTGGCAAACCACATGTAACATCATACAAGTTCTGCGCATGAAGTTCAGCATCCAATGCTTCGAGCCGCACACGGCCTCCAACAAGATCCTGAGGACGACTTTCAAAACACTTGCGATACTTGTCATCTGAGCCGTGTGTAGCACAGCACACAGATTCGTACATGCGAGAATACGAGCGGCGATAGGAGGTGGAGGTATTGACACCGCAGCCAGCGTAGGCACGAGCGTAAGCCTCATACCGAGCTTCTGGGCGTCCACTCAGTATCGCACCTGTGGAA